>OZ025240.1:44149745-44294745 GCA_964019155.1 Osedax fenrisi | reverse complement strand
GTGTTTGATACCGTGTATTATGAACCACTATGCTGGGTGTTATGCAATCAGAGGAGGAGGAGGGGAAGGTGGTGGAGGTGAACTTTATAATAGCTATGTTATGTAATATTTATTGCTGTAATAATCGCCTTGATATATGATGGGTATACATATATTATATTAATAACCTGAATGTATATTAAGGGGAACATAATAATATAGCTACGCATCCTACCATATATAGTGTATATATCCTATATATATATATATATATATATATATATATATACTCAGGTTTTATTATATGATGAAAATGTTGTAGATATATTATAGATATTACCAGAGGGCTTTGATAATTAGTACTACTACTACTACTTATTCACTAGAATAACAAGAATAGCATTGTTACTACAGCACACACACACGTAGGTGTGTACAGTACACTGTATGTGTGTGTAACAATAGTTACGTAATAAGTGACCTCTGATAGATCACCTCACCCCTCCCCTCCTCCCCACTGTGTGTTTCCTGCTGACCTTTATCTATTAGATAACAGTAGCTGCACACGCATACACGCACTCACACATGCACACACACACATACATACACGCATACTGATATGCTATTGTTCTTATTGTAGTTATATTCGCTAGGGTGTTTACTACCTGAGACTACTACACACCTATACATTATTGTTTAGCATATCAATAAGTATTAATATACATACATATATATATATATATATATATATATATATATATATATATATATATATATATATATATATATATATACATACATACATGTATATCAGTATATTGTTTGTATACTGTTGTTTGTATACCTATGTATGTATTAGAAATATAAAGAAATACTATAATGATATGATAATGATAGCCTCTCTAAAGAATAGCCTCTCTAGTATGACTACTATATATCACTACTATAGTATGATTACTATAGTATGACGTAACTACTATGTAACTAACGGGTTGCGAGCAGTTTTGACCTGTGAACTCTAGTCCGGTACAATTACAGAAGTACTCTCCGATCAGCGGTTGGGTACATGTGGAGTTGTTCTGGCAGGGGTCCAAAGTGACGCATTCGTCTATATCGGTCTGACAGCTGTAGGGTAGCCACAGGTTAGCAATCAACGCTAGTGTCGTCAATAGGTGGAGGTATCGTATTCGTAGTGGTGGTGGTGACGTCATCGCTAGCGAGCGAGGTGAGTCACCGGTGAGCGAGCGGGCGATCGATGCGTCACGCGGCTAATCGATGCGTCACCGCGGCGAGAGAGATAGGAGTGTAGAGGTGTGCTCCGTAGTTAAGAGAGGAGTGGTGAACGTAGGAATTCAGCGTAGCGTGACGACGCGGGTGTTATGGTAGGGGTGGTGGATAGCGAGGGTTCGGGTAGAGATCGGGTGGGGAAGTAGTGGTGGTATTCGTTATTCAAGGTACTACTCCGTGTACTAGCGAGGACGGAAGGTAGGTAGGAGGGTATAATCCGTTACATTTGTCGTCGTATCCGTAGAGTATACTATGTATTCCAGTGTGTACAATGCAAACAACCCCTATCCAAGCGAGCAGGTAAACTCGGCGACAACCGCAAATACACTGAATTGTATTCCGGTTTGATCAATTTTAGGGGCGTTTGGTTACATTTTAAATTATAATGCTTATGGTAAACTTTCTATTATATTATATTGAGGTACATTGTAAATTGTACCGTATGTATATTATAGTGTATAGCATATCTATTGACATCTCATTCTATTAAGTATTACTGTAGTAATGGAACATCACATAGTAGTATATATTTCATTAAACATCACTACTAGAGTAAACCAGAAGGTAAACAACAACTATGCTGTAGAATGTCACAAATAGATCACTCTACTATAAACATAGTGGATATTGTGTAATTAAAGCTATTCATAGGTGTAATTTACATAATGAATTACATTACAATGCATGCAAAGTTAATTATGTAACAATAATTAGTTGTTTTTATATACTCTGTAATATATTCTAGTATATTGATTATATACATTAGGAATACATTAGATACACAATGTATGCTTATACACTCAAGTATTTATGGGGCAGATACAGGGGGGATATGGGGGTCAACCATAGAGCTATAGAGAAATGTTCTCTCTAGCTATATGGGATCAACCCCTCTTGACATTATAAGCAAAATAAAGTATAATATGTTTAGATATTACCTATTATAGAATAATTATTATCAAGAAGAATGATTTTATTAGATATTCTACACTAATATAAATATTGTGCTTACCACTTATGCATATTATACCTATTATATACATGTTATAAATCCTATTAATTTTATAATTTCAATGCATTTTTATAGATTACAAAAATACCCCCCACCCTCAATTCAATCATAGATCCAAGTATGTGCTGTATTTGATATATATATATAAATTTAAGAATAATAATACATAATGCACAACTAATAATATATATATATATATATATATATATATATATATATATATATATAAATATGAGTCACTATGTTATTTAGCTTTAATACAAATATGATATATTACATTTTAGATTGTACAATATATAAACAAATTATTTATATAAATAATATTATAGCTATCTATATTCTATCTATATATTAATATTATATTATATAATAAAGTCCATAATCTATTAAGTTATTATACTAAATGATATCAATATAGGTTTAACATAGTGTATAATTGATGATAACATTACACTGTCAATAATTGCATCATATTGTTAGTATATAATATTATATAAGTAGGTATGGGTGGTGTTAAAGAGGCTGGGCAATGATGGATAGAAATAAGTGCATGTTTAGGGGAGATAAGGAGTAATTTGATACAATTTACTTTTTGAGATATTTTAATCCATTACTTTAGGAAATACATCAACGAACATAGTGTATGCATGGTGGTTATGCCTCCTCCACCACCTCTAGCATATGTTATTATAACATGAATGGGCATAAAACATCCTAATACATATTGAACACCTGTTTAGTGTGACAATATGTGTAGTAGGTGTGATAATAATGTGGATGACTAATCAATGTGTGTTTATTGAATGTAATGAATTCGAGGAGCTTTATTTTACTATATTTTTCAAGTAAATATTATTCACTTTTACGAAAAATTATATATTAAACATGTTAATTAAATTCTAACGAACGACTAATTTCTATACATGGATACGGTTGATTCATAATTTTACTTCATATGTGATTGTATTAAGCATGTTTATAACGTAAATGATTAATACATAAATAAAAAATTGTTTATATTGTTGAGTTATGAAGTGTTATATAATAGCTGCTTCTAGCCTATCTTACAAAGAACATTTTCATACTATGTAATTTGAGAACATTTAAAATAGAAATTATAAATAAACAAATTTAATAAATTAAACGGGATATACCTTCTCAAATACCTACATTTATAATATAGCGAAAGTTTACATTTATAAATAGATAAAACTTGTATACTATTACATGTATTCACATGATTCTTGATATTTGTGAACTTAATACATAATCTATATTATTAACATTTTGTATAAAACTTGAAATTAATAAACAATATGAGAAAATAACTGTAATTTGTTAAATTAATAGTAGCTTATTAACTTAGTATTTACATTTGTATACATTTAAAATATTACCAACGGAAACTTTAACTCTAAAATTAATCAAATGACAACTTGGGTAGTTGTCCAATAATAATAAGTTAACATTTATAATCTAACCTTAAATAATTGTATGCTAATTAAAAACTGAATTTTACTATTTTAATTTCTTATATTTAATGTAATTATTACATAATATTTGGTCACAAAATAAAACGCCATTAAAGGGCTTATTATATGTTTTTACTATTATAAACTATAGGGTTAAGACCAAGGGAAAAATGTCAATATAATAAATATCGGAATGATAATATATTATAATAAATTACATATACGTATAAATATTCAAACATTTGTTAATGATGAACTCATTTAGATAATACATATTTGTATATAAATATTTATAATTTGATAATTATAATAAATTAAAATATAATGTTGATAAGTTATTTTATCCTAATATAAACTTCGTTGTCACAGTAAAAGCAACAATTTAACATATATGAAATTATAAAATTGTTAAATTATTTAAATGTCATTTAAAATAAATTGCTATTACAATACACTAATTTATCTAGTTTGTTACCACTAATTTATTATTGAATTATTATACATTTTTAAATATGTTAACTAAATTTAGTTTAAATTCCCATTTTATTGCTGATTCGGCCAATTTATATTTATATTTTTATTTATTAACATAAGTAATGATTTATCATTTATAAACATTGTCGACAATATAACGTGCATTTAGAAACGTTTCTAAATAAACTTTCCACAAATATTTAATGAAAGTTTACCTTGCCACACACGGAATAATAAATTGGGGAGGATGTTACTGACAATATATTTGGAAACATTGCCGGATTTTTTTGGTGCGATATAGGCATTTATAAATTTTAAAATTAGATCTGTTTGGATTATCATTAGATTGAAGTGAGAACAAAATCACGATGTAGACATATGCAACAGGTAGTGCCATTATGTTAGGTTAAACTTGTGATTATTTGCGAATTTGCGAATAATTGGTATTTTTTTATGGATTTAATAAATTATTTAAATTATAAATCATTAAATATTTGCAAATATTCGTAAATCCGTATTGTTTCGAGCAAATATTCACAAGTTTGGCCTCACCTATATACTATAAATAGCCACACCCGTTACCATAGAGGACGTTACTCTAGCTAGCTGGCTCGTAGACTAACTGTTGCCCGGTGTATCCACGACTACAAAGACAGTGATAGTCTGCTACTTCATCCACACAGGTGGCTCCGTTCTCGCAGAGTCCAGGGTAACAGTCGTCAGTGTTGGTCTCGCATCTAGTACCCTCGTATCCTGTTGTTTCGTACATGTGCATTATTACATATCGTAGCGTACAGTATTTGAGTGTGTAGTACACTGTGTATAGTTATTGATAACACTAGTAGCTAGTGGACAAAGTCATTGTTTATTTATATAAATGAATTTAAATTTAATTTATCTTTTTTTACCCCTCTTTCTAATTTTAATATATTTTATAAATATATCAAATTATATGAATACATATATAATATATTTATAATGTTTTATTATATTGTACTATATGTTATTATATTATATGTTTAAAGTATTCATATTTAATAATATAATAGTAATATAAAAGAATAATATACATTTATTTATCAGACAATTATATGTTTGGTATTGTTTTAAAATAAGTATTTTATTAGTTATATTTGACATAGAAACATAATTTAAATAGAATTTAAAAGATTATATTTTATATATATTACATTTATAATACACATTTTTTTTTTAAATATGAATATTCCACCACCTTAATGTAATTATTAAATTATTCTCAATGATACCAGGCACATTATTATCTAAGATAATGTAATCATAGTAATAACAATAAGTGGCAATGATTTTCTGAAGGAAAGATATGTCACTGTAATAATTAGTGAAATTAATGAAAAATTGCGTCACATGTATTGATAAATATTTATTTTAATTCTATTTTTAATTTATATTTATTTACATGTAAATTTTAATAATATATTACTATGATAAATGAAAAGTTATGTAAAATTTTGAATACAATAAATATTCAATTTATAGTGTTTATTTTAAGAATAAAACATTATTTTTTAATTAGAACCGTTTTTCTTAAAATATACAGCCATATTCGATAAATAATAAAACAATAGATCCATTTTAAATGTAAAATTAAAGATTTATGTAATAATATTTTGAATATTGAAATTATTGAAATTACCAAGCTATTGAAATTATTTAAAACTATAGTATCACCACCTATATTTCAAACTATTCAGCATTAAAATATATTTCACGTAAATAGAAACAAGTGGCATATAATCTGCTTCGCAAAATAATTTACGTAGTTATGGAATTTACAATAAGATAACTTAGCTAATACATATATGTGGAGGTGACAAGTGAACACAGCTGTTAAATGATATGATGAGGATATGTAAGAGTTAAGATGGGTATCCACTGTTAAGTAAGGCTGATGTTACAATACAATAGGGTTAGGGAGGTAAGGCTGCTGTTACAATACAATAGGGGTAGGGTTATGAGAGAGGAATTCATTACCTAGTGTACAATTACACGAGTATTCATTCCACAGATCTGTGCAGGTCGCATTATTCTGACACGTGGTGGCATTACCAGTAGTACATACGTCATCGCTATGACAACCGTGTCTATAATTAGCTGTTACCGGATTTGTCTGAAATAGCAGAGGCATTATATTATCGCATAATTTATGAAATTTATTTTTCTATACAAAATTTTGTAAATATTAATATTTAACCATCATAATTTTACTGAAATATTATTGATTTTTATAAATATAATTGATAACAAATTACTATTTTAAAATGTAAGAAAATAATATTATTTGTTATAAATAGAATTAACAAATGAATTATTAAAAACACTAATAGTATATCCGCTTTGTAAACCATATAGAAGAGATTGGGAGACATCTCAGGGGTAGAGTTGTAGGCAGGAAGTAGTAAAGAAAACAGTCTTGCCTCCTTAATACATCCCTTGAAGACATCGCTATCTTGATATCCTCCTGTAGGGAAGTAATCGCACTTGGTGAATACATCACAGAGTTCATATCGTATATGTGTTTGTGTATATATATATATATATATAAAGAAAGAATAAACCTTAAATCATATTAATTGAATGACGTATACAAAAAAGACGTGGTACAGCATCTGTAACAGGTACCCGAACCTCTAAACAGCTATGAAGGGTGCGCAAACATGCAGAATAACTTATGGAAACCTAAATACACAGAATCACTGGGCCCGACTAGCATGGATGCATTAAAGTTTACCAAAGCCTTAGAGTGTTCCAGGTGATCGTCGATGTACAGCGAAAGTTTTGATTGGCTGTGAGATACCCGTATGGTGTGCTCTTTAGCGTCTGAGGTACCTGGTTGGATTGTGATCAGTGTTACATTGCATTCGATACACGCGTGTTAAAGAAATATACACCACATATGGCGAGTATAATTATTAATATAATATGTATTTATAAAATGTGAAATCCAGCATCTAATAATAGTTTACGAGTAAATATTTGTATTATTTTGTTATTAAATTCTATTGTAATATAATGTGTTGTTAAAAATAAAAATTATAAATTATATATAAAAATTAAATTAATATTAATTAGTTATATTACGATATATAATATAAATATACACCTACGATCTATATTCATTACGTACATTGTATTATTAGGTTTACAAGAGATAATAAATGGGACTAACTATTCAGGGATGTTAAAGTGATCGTGTTTCCTTCTATTGTAGCGGATACAGTCACCAGGGAGTCGTTAAGCCTCAAGTGAAACATATTGTTATCCTAGAGATGGGTGATGATGATGGTGTGATGATGGTGTGATGAATCATCGCTGATGATGCAATACCTTAGAGAAGTGGACGAGAGTGGCTGAAGTCTGCCGGGTACGTATGGTAATGGAGACGAGGGGGTTACGGGGCAACACCTTACCGGTCAAGGCACTCGTGTAGTGAGTGACAGGGCCTTGTCCTTCCATTGTGATCGCCTCTATACCTGTAGGGGTCAGTAGTGGTAGTCAGAGGTAGTAGTAGCAGTAGTAGTAGTAGTAGTAGTAGTAGTAGTAGTAGTAGTAGTAGTAGTAGTAGTAGTAGTAGTAGTAGTAGTAGTAGTAGCAGTAGTAGTAGTAGTAGTAGTAGTAGTAGTAGTAGTAGTAGTAGTAGTAGTAGTAGTAGTAGTAGTAGTAGTAGTAGTAGTAGTAGCAGCAGCAGCAGCAGCAGTAGTAGTAGTAGTAGTAGTAGTAGTAGTAGTAGTAGTAGTAGTAGTAGTAGTAGTAGTAGTAGTAGTAGTAGTAGTAGTAGTAGTAGTAGTAGTAGTAGTAGTAGTAGTAGTAGTAGTCAGCATACTAACATTCGTAGCCATCACCTAGATTACTACATATAGAGTTACCAGGACATGCTGATGTCTGACAGAAATCCTTAAGTTCGCAGTTCTTTCCTATTGTGCCCAAAACACAATGACATCTGTGGTATGTTTGCAATGTAAGGTGCACAATAATGTAAGATGTTGCATGGAACTGATGCCATAGATATTGAACCTCGTATTTAAATCGTGTACCTGATGTATTGACTTGTTTGGAGATATTATTACTAGGTAGCATATCCATCACATTATTTCACAAGATAAAATAAGAAATTTTAATATAAAAATGTATGTATATCGAAGTTACCAATATATAATATAAAATGTAACAAAACAATTAATTATATTGAATTTTTGTAATTTAATAAAATCATTGTTTTATATATGTGATGTATATTTTGTTTACACAATATCAATTGTATATATCGATTATAAATATTAATAATATATTTTTATATTTATTAATATATATATAATGTCAAAAATAATGTCAAAGGTGGAAATGTTAGTCTTCAAACTATTGAGATACACAAATTTGCCTAAGAGTAATATCTTTACTTCAGAAAATCTTAGCGTAATACATTAAATATAAATAATAAGATAAATATAGCTTAGTATGATCTATAGTTTACACATATAAACATTTTTATTTTTCGGATGTAATTAATAGGTTTACATTTGATTCTTGTGTAGTGCATAATATTCACTATATTTAATGCAATATTATTATAGTAATTATTAATTTTATTTATTTTGTATTGATTAATTGATTCAATTAAACTAAAATTGTAAAATATAAAAGATCTATCATATTTATATAATATTAATGTATATATACAAATATCATTCATTTCTATATAGAAAAATTAATTATCACACTATTTCACACATTTTCTTAAATATTATTAAATCTTAATAGTTTATAATTAAAAAGAAAAATAATCAATAATTATAGGTATATATATATATATTATGATGGCAAATGAATAGGGACTCTATATTTCAGTAACATCAGTCATCATATTCGTGTACATTTGTTATCAATAGATTATTGTTTCAGAATCATTTGTATACAAAAAGAAACATATTTTTACTTTTTTATCATAACATTTATCATATTAATTATTAATATAGAATTAATTATCTTTAATATGATATATAATATGTGATATAACTGTAACTATGAGAGCATTAGCTATTCATTTATAATCAGTCTATAGATAATATTATTATTATAAAAAATAATATGTGTGTGTATAATATTCTTATATATCATATAATCATTTATAATACAATGTACATATTTTAGTATGAATAGATGTACTTTTGATATATAATAATATTTTACCATTTACATATATATATATATAATAAACGTAAATAATATTATTTATATAAATAAAAGTAAAACTTTAGAAGCTTATATCTCTGATTTTGTTTGTATTAGTTTTATATTTAATAACTATTCTAGGTGATCCCTTTGATGAATCATTATACAATATTCAGAGGTGACGATATATACCTATATTTTAATGTATAAATAAACTGTAAAAATATAATTATATTATCGCGCAAATAGTTTTATTTATGTTGTATTACAACTATTACGCTTACTTTTCAATCGCTTATACTTATCATATAAACATATCACGTAGCTATTCTGTTATATATGAATGTTGTACACATGGTAACATATAGTAATTTTAGAACCATTAGTCTTTAAAATAGAATTTTTAGTTGACCCATTTTATCCCTATCAACTGATAACGTAATAAGTGTGAACACGACACTGATAACTAAGACACTAATAACACAGACACTAATAACAAAGACACTGATAACAAAGACACTGATAACAAAGACACTGAAAACTAAGACACTAATAACAAAGACACTGATAACAAAGACACTGATAACACAGACACTGATAACAAAGACGCTGATAACAAAGACGCTGATAACAAAGATCCTAACCTATAGTCTGAGAAGAACACGTCGCTACAAGTCGAGTTATTGAGGCAAGCCCCGGTGGTACCGTTACACCTCAGCTCAGACTGTTCCCCGGGCAGGGTTGCGTGCGATGAAGCAATGGCTAGTCCATCCCGTAGTGAGTCATTACCAAACACCAGGTGGTGATCGTTCAGTCTGGCATCGGTGATGGTACCCTGATAGGGGGTGGCGGGTATCTGTGTGTTGTGTAGGTATAGGGGTGAGTCATACAGCAGAGGGATTAGTCATCATCGTAGTCAAGCATTACGAAGTCGTTAATGTATTAAGCTTGCGATGTTATCAGAGTCTTTAATTAGAGTTAAGGTTACTTCAAATGTTTAGATTTAAAGATAATTGGTGACAATAATTTCAGATCACAAGTTTCCCGAGAACTGTCTTATTATGTTCTCAATAATACAATTTAATAATATTATATACTATTAAAAAGAGTATATAGTAATGTATATATTCAATAATCTATTATATAAGCAACGTAATAATACAAACATCAACATCTCTCTTTTTCCTCGTCTTTTTTGGCGGAATCCCTCCCAAGAATATATTTGATGTGTTGAGTAGACCTGATTATATACAAAATATGGAAATAAAAGATTAAATATATATATATACATAATAGTATTGTTTTATTTTATAATTAATTAATTTATATATTATATTATAATATACCAATTGATAATTTGATATGACATTTGAAAATTATTTGTCTTTGTATAACAAATATAATTATATTATTATAATAACAGAAGATGAATAACTTTTAATATTTATGATTTTTTTATATATATATTTTACTGTTATAATTTATTTTATATTATCGTGTTCATTTGAATTTAAAGTAACAATTATTCATATTCTTCTATTTGTATCATATAAAAATTGAATATAACGCATACATTCTTAAGTTCATTGATTAATTATTTATTTAAACAAATATATAGTCGAAAATATGAATTTTAAATACTTACTAATAATTGCAATTTAAAAAATAACATTTATTGAAATAAACAAATAAACAAAGATTACTAGTATATTACGTTAACTGTAAATCGTTTACTTTCTTCATTTTTTTTATTTGGTATTATTCTTTGTTTATTTTTATAACGTATGTTATCGTTAGCAGATATTTATACTTTATATGTTCGACTATATATTTCAACTATATATATATATTTGCTTAAATAAAATTTCAATCAATAATGCAAAGGATCACATAAAACAACAGCCAACTTTATAAATTGTTCACCTGAATCAGAGATATCGATAGCATCGTAACTGAAGTCATCCAGAGTGATGTAAATGTGGGTGTGGTTTGCTATGGACATACGTACGAAATGCCTGTTACCATCTGCTAGTTGGTGTACATAAGGAGATGACAACTGCTCCTAGTGAGTGTTCAGGGAATCAGTATAGTCTGTAATCTTTGATAATATCGCCAACGATTGTAGAATAGTGTACTAACATCACTTTGCCCTACTTTGAATTTCAATACCAAATTATCATTTTCGAATAAGAGCATCACATATCTAGATATGGAATATTAGTATTTTAATTATATGTACAATTATATTCATGTTGTTAGTTTTCTAGTTTAAATTATTAATGAAATGTTATATTATGTTATCCATTACTAATACCATTAATAATTATTATAATATATAATGAATAACTTTAACACAATACTGCCATAATTTAATATATTCACAATGTATAATATATATATATATATATATATATATATATATATATATATATATATATATATATACATTATTTAGGAAATATAAATAATAAGATACAGATATCAAAGAGCTATTAAACATATATGAAACCATTTTGACATTGAAAGTTTTGAATATCAGTTAAATGTAAAAATGGATTACTCAAAATTATTAAATACTAAATATTCAACATTCATAACTGTTAAATAGGTCATTCTAATATTTGATATTTTCTAATATATATTTGTAGGTATTCTAAGAATTCAAATTTCATAAGAACAAATTTGGATGGGTTACTATTATGTCATCCTGATTAATACATCTACCAGGATATAATCATAATAATAATAAATGATAATGTAATCAATGGATAATACAAAAGAATAATTGATTTTCACATAACTTTGTCTCATAAATGAGCATGATACCAAAAATAAATATATTATGTAATATTTTATATAATACGTATATATCAAATACTTAAAAGGTTAACATAGATAATAATTCTGATTAGATAATAATGATACTACAGTATGCTATATGATAGTTGTATCATAATGTATAATTAATTAACAGTAAGATTGTGGTTGATCAACATGCTAGTTATTCACATTGGATGCTTAATTCACATCACTATCGTTATAAACCCATACAGGTAATCTATTTCATTATTACCAATACTATATAAATAATAAAAATATATTTTACACGTATTTATAACAAATATAATACTTGTAATAAAACATACTATGTAATCAACTATTAATATTAACAACCCAAATGTTGTACTTTATTATAATATCAGATGGTTAAATTTGTTTATGATTAGAAATGGCATACTATTTAAATAAAGTGATACATATACATATACTTAATTAAATATATATTTACTATTCAAAAGTATTTATATTCTATATAAAATATATCGAAAGTCAATTATATCCTATATTTAATTAAAATATACTACTATCATTAGTTGAATTTCTAATTGTTATAAACTTATATTTTAATAATGATGTAATACATTGAAATAATGTTAAATAGTTGTAATTAATAATTTTCAGGAAAAATTATAGATTTATAGATACACAGATATTCACATTGACTTGTTTTACTTCATTTCATATTATTCAATCTTGATTGCAATAAAGTTTGTTGCAATATTCAAAATTTACTTTTAAGTACGATTGTTAACATGTGCACACATACACAAGTACACACACATACAAACACACGCACATACACATACACAAGTACACACACATACACAACCACTAACGTGAGTTGAAGCTTAGAGTCGCTATTGGGATAATTACCCACATAGATCAGAACACCCGCAGAGTGAATAGTGCGGACGTACATCGAGATAGAAAGGTCGCTAGAGGTCATAAGAGAAGGGGGCATTTCGAAACCTACGTACGACTGAGCACTATTCAGGCCAAAGGTCAACGAACTCATCACTACAATCGGTGATAATCATTAACGTAATGCATTGAGGTACATGATGTATACTATTTTAACCATTTCAACTTTCAAAATATATTATTTAATTTGTATCGTTACATTACAAAATAATATAAAGTTCAAACTACAAGGTTTCAGTACATAATGATGGTATAAGTAGCGGCGATATAGTCAGGGTTATACACATAAATATATATATATATATATGATGGTAAAAACTCTTTCTTTCTCTCTCTCTGTCTCTCTCTCTCTCTCCGAGTATAGTGTATCTGACCTAGTTGACATTGTAGGCCATAGTACAAGCGGTCGCAGTGGCAGGTCTCAGACCACCAGCGGTCAGTACATTGACCTCTAGCGGAACACACCGGAGTGGAGGCGGAGCATTGGGTCACGCGAGGACATTCTCGTATCAAGAGGTCGTCTTCGATAGACGGATTCACGTTCACATTCTGCATGTCATCCGATACACCTGCCTAGCAATAGGGGGAGGGGGTGTTAGGTAGGTTCAGTTAGGGTATTAGAGTGAGGTATTAAATTAGTGTAGTGATATGAGACAGCCTGCTTATCAACAGGGGTGTTAGGTAGGGTCAGTTAGGGTATTAGAGTGAGGTATTAAACTAGTGTACTGATATGAGTCACCCTGCCTAGCAATAGGGGGAGGGGGTTGGGTCAGTTAGGGTATTAGAGTGAGGTATTAAACTAGTGTACTGATATGAGTCAGCCTGCCTAGCAACAGGGGGAGGGGAATTAGGTAAGGTTGGAGTAGCACATTCTAATAGTGTAATTAGTAACTCCATGTACACCTGCCTAACAACAGGGAGAGCACTAGGATATGTTAGAGTAGTGTATCAGAGTGTACACACATTTCGTATAATTCTGACATACCAACAAATCTCTATGTGAAATTGCCTTTCGACATTTTTCACATGACAAAACGTATATTGTCTATGTTTTAATACGGAAAATATTCTGAATATGTTATAATGTTGTCATTCGAAACCATTATTTTACGGGTTGTTTGAATACTCTATTATGAGTACATATATCACCAGATCTATACATTTGAATTATAGTTATTGTATGTATTGATTACTTTTTAGATGAAATGTCTATTCAAATGTTTCTACACAATCTATGTTGATAATTCAATGGGTGAAAAGAGAAACAAGAGAAAATATTTATATATTTAAAAATATCAAAATATGTGGAAGAAAGACATATCATATGAAACATATATGTAGATTGTAGCCATGACCTTACGTAAAACTATAGTAATTATTGAATATGTAAATAGAAACATTATGTATGGTATTGTATTATATTGTAAGTAACAAATTTATGATTTTATTTTATATTAGGAAATGGGGAATAATTATTTGTTGAAAATTAAATTATTATATTTTAAGTTAAAGGTCAAATTTGGAAACTCTACTTCATCTGACTTCTGTGTTAATAACAGATAACTATAGAGTATAAACAATAACATTACATCACTAGTATACATATATGTTAGAAACAAGCACCTACACACAATTAACCTTCAGGTCTTGCATGCAGCCTACGAAAGCTTGTACATCTGGCAGCTGTGACACGAGGCCTCCAAACGTTGTGTAGGTGAGCGCTTTGTTCTGCGTTTCTTCTAGCTCGGTGGAGAACTCGACATACTACGTAGAGAGGCAGTCATGTAAACCATGTGATATGTAGAGAGAGTGTATGAAAACATTGTTATGTTTCAATATATCACAGATTATAATAATCTATTATTCTAATATAAATACATATTTGATAATTAGCATACATATACTATAATATATATTATATATTAATATATATTCATATAAATGAATCAATGATTATATATTATGAAAATATGCATACAGAGAAAGATGTTGATACTACTAGACAGATGCATAGAGAGTAGTGTGGAGCAGAGTATGGAGGACAAACCGAGAGGGCGGTGTCGATCACAAACTTAATGGTGGTTCTATTGTGAATAGTGATATTGATGAAGTGATACCGTCCATCCATCAGGTCCCAGGAGACTGGCATGTCCACGTGGTCAACGGTGGACAGGTTAAACTGACCGCCCGTTTCCAACTTGATACCGCGGTCTACATATAGTGTTGTAGAGGTCGTAGGATAGGGGGAGATAGTAGTGATGTAGAGGTCGTAGGATAGGGGGAGATAGTAGTGATGAAGAGGTCGTAGAGGATAGGGGGAGATAGTAGTGATTAGAGGTCGTAGGATAGGGGGAGATAGTAGTGATTAGAGGTCGTAGGATAGGGGGAGGTAGTAGTGATGAAGAGGTCGTAGAGGATAGGGGGAGATAGTAGTGATTAGAGGTCGTAGGATAGGGGGAGATAGTAGTGATTAGAGGTCGTAGGATAGGGGGATATAGTAGTGATGAAGAGGTCGTAGAGGATAGGGGGAGATAGTAGTGATTAGAGGTCGTAGGATAGGGGGAGATAGTAGTGATTAGAGGTCGTAGGATAGGGGGAGATAGTAGTGATGTAGAGGTCGTAGAGGATAGGGGGAGATAGTAGTGCTCGCGCGCTAACCGGTCAGAAGAATGGACAGGAAATGTACGCTATTGTTGTTGCCAATGGTTATGAGACTTGCGCTGCCCCCTAGGTTGATTGTTCGGAAGCGCAACGACACCGAGAATGGGTAGAAAGCTTTCCTTTATTCGAGGTGTAGGTAGAGTTAGTGTTGTGGTAGTGACGGATGCATGAGTTAGGCATCGTAAGCGTGCGTATGTATACATTACAAGGGTGGGCTCCACACTGTGGGGTTAACAACACTGTTATGGTAAACTAAATTAAAATAATTAATATATATAAATATATTATACAAATAATAACGAATGTAATAAATATGTTTTACGATTAATGCTGAATAAGATGCCGACTAATATATAAATATAAATATTTGTCAAACGTAATTAGATACGCTTCACATTACAAACTCGAGTCAATTATGTAGTTATATGAACGTAGTACGGATACAAACATATAACTGTAGACTATCTTGGAGTGTTCGTTCTTGAAGCCGGCACTCGTGTTCTCGTTGCAAGTATTACCCGAGTATCCGTGCTTGCATATACAACTTGGCGAGTAAAACAATTTAGTACCCTGTATGATTATAATATATAATAGATATATCTATCTTATAAGAATGAATTAGTTGAATCAAAATAATCATATATGATATATATAAAGAAATTAGTATAAAAATTCGCTTTAATTTCGTAATTTTATTGATATATGATATGACACGAAACAAAAATATAATAAATACTTGAATTATTAAAATTAACAATTATATTATACGTGCCTCAACTATAGATATAGTTAGATTAAAAATCTTACTATTAATTTAATTAATGTAATTTTAATATATACATATATATATATTTATTTATATTCCGTGTAATATGAAGTTTCTTAATATTAGATAAATTAATATATTAACACAACTATTTTAATGCAATAATATAAATGTTATTTAGTGTTTATGATATTATTGCTAAGAGATTTAATGTAATTATCTACATTCAAAAGCGTTACTTTAACGCAACATACAATAGGAATAGAAAGCATAGAAAAGAGCTTATATTTGTATATTGGTCAAATGTGATCGTTTGATATATATTGCCTATATGTTGGATGTATTGAGTACATTCAGCATATAATATAATATTATAATGAAATATATGGATAAATTACATAATAAAATTAACAATAAATAATATTATTTTATTTTATCGATATTAATATAGATATAACTATAAACTCAAGAAAACATACTGTGATAATGATGAAATCATAAAGGCCTCATGGAAATAGTTGTAATCATAATGATTATGTACAATTATATTGTAATATATTTAGAGGTAGAAATGCTTTATTGTAATATTAATATATATATATTGCAATATCAAAAATTATATAGCAATAAAATCCAGTCTTTGTATCATTATAATTTTTTAATTATAAAATTATTAATATTGTATAAACGTAAAATTCTCTGTGAAAACTAGCAAATCGATATTCTTAAACTTGCTTAATATTTATTAGATAAAATATTAGATCTAATATATTCAATAATGATTATTATTAAATGTAGTTAACATAATATATATTATTATATATAATAATTATTCATTCTAGATATATGTAAAATGAGGGTATTATTGATAACTATTAATTTAATTAAAAATTCAATATAATGAAATAAAATAATTATAAAGTAGATTATTATAATACTAAATTAAAATTGTGTCAGTTACTAAAATAGTAGGACTGGGTTCAATCCCTGTCCGGATCATTAAAATAGGTCTTAACATAATATTTAGAAGTGATACATATATAATTTTATATAAATAAATGATTGGCTCTCATTAAAATCCATGGATGTCTTAACATGAGAGAAGCTTCGAAGGGATATTATAGTAATTTAATTGGTTATAAGTGAATACTTCATCTAAGTGGGATACAACTGAAATACAAAAAAAATTTAAATATGTAAATAAAATATTATTCATAATATATCACAAAAATTTGTTAAACAATTAAGTATAATATTGATATAAATATAAATTATCAATTAATCATAGTTAATTTTATTGTAAATAATTGTGCGTGTAATAATTAAAATCATTTAATTACTTTAATTTTCATATAAAATACAGATACTAATATTTGAAGTTAGTGAAGATTTAATAATGCTAGAGGAAACACATATTCCTATTTATTGATTTGCTTATAAATTTTATTTTGTTTATAAATATAATCCTACCTTTAATTCTTCAATAATGTAACAGTCAGAATTAGGCCCACATGTCTTGATTTCAGTTTCATTACAATAAATAGGTTTTGTACAATTCTTTCCTGTTAAATAATAACATTCTATGAATATATCTAACAGAATTATAGATGAACACATGATATAAAGGTATTAATATGGTATTAATTAATTTATTTATATATCAAGTTTTATATGCATTTTTATGGAAAACTATAAATTAAATGAAGAAATAAAATGTAATATATAATAATAAATTAATTTGAAAGTACAGTAACCATAACCATCATAAATTATATTTTTTTGAATATTAATTGAAAAATTTAATTATTATTAATTGAAAAATATTTTTAAATAAATATATATATACTTTAATAAATATTTTAATATGTATTATATTTGTAAATGAAATATAAAAGTATATATATTTTTTCTAAATAATAAAAAACTGATTATATTACAAGATATTACAATTGATTAATATGATATTAATGACAAGATATCTGGTCAATATGTATTACAATGTTATTTTATTTTAGTTTCATTCTATAGTTTGTGTACCAGAAAATATAATTTCATATGGTATATTTTGTACACAACATATTAAATAATAATTACCAATACTATTCATTACCATAAATTAGTATGATAGTTCATATGTAATTGATAATATTATTTAAAATAAATTACATTTCAGGATAAATATAGAAATGTAATCAATATATGATTAAATATGAATCATATTAATAAGTAACATTATATCTCATATTCGTGTATAATCATTTGTTGTATACATTCTATTTAGCAATATATAGAAATTTGATTTAAATATAAATATTTGTCAAACATAATTAGAAATACGCTTCAAATTACAAACACAAGTCAATTATATATTATGTAGTTATATAATTAATATAAATATAATAATAAATATAGTTGATAACAATAATATTTTAATTAATTTCTATAATCTATAAACATTTTGCTTTAATATCGTGATTAATTCGAAAATATAAATATACAAGATAGAGATATATATTAGTGATATTACTAATATGCTAATACATTCATTATGTTATCTACATATACATATCATATAGAGAAGTGGTTGATGCGAGGGTGTACACACCAAAGTACTGCGGATTGAGTTGATTGGGAGACTGCACATGAAGACAGACACACGTGTAGTCGTCTAGTCCGTCGTGGCAGGTGGCATTGTTGTGACAGGGCGTGTCACGTTGACACTCGTCTATGTCTACGGAGCAGTCGGCACCTTCGTAGCCACGTCTACATCGACACCTGATGTCGGGTGTGAGACGAGAGGTCAGTGGGAAGTATCGTAACGTAGGTGTAGCGATGGTTAGGCGAGTAGTTTAGTTTGAGAAAATTCTCAAACTATTTAATTTTCTACTATATTTTTTTTTATAGTTGAAATCATATCTGAATATGATCTACAATGAGATGTGTATATATTTAAGATAATACAAACATATGATTATTGTAATGATCTACAACATGAGATCTACTACGAAACACTCCTCCTCGTCTATATAATTACCTCTCCTAGACTATACTACATCTACTGTGTATACCAACTCGTACGAGTCCAGTAGATCTATACATTCGTGTGTGGAGGGGCAAGGGGAAGATAAACATTCGTTGATATCTCGTTGACAGTGTGTGCCTGCGTGTAGGTGTGTTAGGGTTTATATCGATACGCGATCATAGAGTTAGCTGTAGCTATGCTGACATCTACACCATTCTATACTTGTATCTAATGTATACCTCCGTATTGATATTATATGAATCTAAATTATTAAATTATTAAATAATTATATGATATAATGTAGGGAAGTATGTACCTATCTATACGTACCGTTATATCCAGCTGTGCAATTACAATCATATCCACCAATGAAGTTTTCCGTAGTGTTACTTGTTCTCTCTATTATTAGTATAATTAGTTATGGTTTATTAACTATATTATAGTTCTTTAATTAATCGAATAGTTAAATTAAGCATAATATATTATATATTATATATATATATATATATATATATATATATATATATATATATATATATATATATATATATATATATGATTACAGCCATCTAAAGGCAAGAATTGCTATAGTTCAACTATAAATCGATATCAAATTATTATATTACTATAGGCCTAATCTTACCTGATTATAGTTTTTATATAAATTCATTCACTACAAAATATAATTTTATATTTTTAACGCAAGTTTATATACAATACATATATAATCTATATTAAATTATAATCGATGACTATACATGCTGATGTTATCATTAGTGAACTCTATAGTTGAACTATGAATTGTTTAAAAATGTTGGCCTTAGTCAAGATAAAGTTATATATATATTTATTATTTAATATTTATTATACATTTTTATTATAATACAAATATATATTATTTTATTATCTAAGATTATTATTATAGTATTAATTTAAAGTAATAGTTACTATTATAGTACATTTTTATTATTTAAATTATTTTACCAATACATATTAAATAAAGATGAACATTAATTTATTATGAATAATCTTTCTATGAAAACATTATATACAGAGATGATGTAAATATATTTTTAATTTTGTTACCATTATTGTAGATATAAGTGTTAATATATTAAGAATCAAGAAATAGAATCAATAATAACATTATTTATATTTGAATATTGACAATTCAGAGATAATAGAATTTTAGAATCAGTGAAAATATATTAAAAGATAGTATTGGGTATTGGATATTAAATAAATATTTATTATTGAAACATATTATATAATGAATTATTAATAAATTATAAAATATATTTATATATAAATAAATAAGTATGATTGAATATAGTTGAAATACTAAAAACGATCTTATATTCATCAAATTAGTATGTCTATTTAATACATTATTTTTAATAAAATAATAAAATATTAACAAATTATTATTATTTACAAGTTGGTAATTAAGTATCCCAATCATTATGAATACAATATCATATCTATCGTGGTTAAGGGCGCTGCAACAGGGGGGCGGGGGGATATGTACCCCTACTGTAAAATCTAGGGGGACCTCCTATTTATTGGTTCCCCCCCATTTTTACCACAAAATTAATTTGTATTGGTTGGTCCCCCTACATACACAATTGTTCCAGCGCCCCTAATCGTGGTATGTGATATAACATACCTATACACGTGGCATTGTTGTTACAAGGACTCGACAGGCATTCATCAATATCTATGGAGCAATTGTATCCAGTGAAACCAGTTGTACAGTTACACATGTAGTTCTGTATGTTTGAGGCAGGTAGGCATTATATTCGAGTGGTGAGGTGTATATAGAGGTTAGAGGTTAGTGTTCGTAACTCAGCATGGTTTCTTATGGTAATTTAATTAAATTGATTACTATAGAATGTAACTTATTATACCTTTTAGAAATAATTTATTTTAAATTACATTATAAGATAATTTATCAAAATCATATATATTAACATCAAATTATATTTACGTTGTCGAAATTAGATAAATAATAACTAAATGAACATGTAGATATAGAATCAAATGTCAGTAACCTTGATGCCATCAATGCATTGCGCGTTATTATCACAGGGGTTAGATGCACAATCATCAATGTTAAGCTGACAGTTCACACCTTCATATCCAGTGTCTGCACAATCACATGTGTATCTGTAATGTCACATGATTCACTGATTTAGTCACAGTTTAGGTGTTGAAACCAAATCAAATCGCGTATATATAATGGTTACCTATTTAGTATCTAGTATATATATATATATATATATATATTTGGAATATGTTATAATGGTTTATTTGTAAAAAACGTTATACACTATGACTGTGGGTGTAATGATGCTATTGTGATGTTTCGTGACCAGCTGCTTATCAAATCACATTATTATATAATTTAAATATAATAATCTGATTGGATGGGCCAGTTATGAGACATAGCCGGAGCATTGTTAAAACTACAGCCTATAAATATTTAGAGAATGATAACGATTACACTAATGTGTTTGGTAAGAGATAAGTTTTAAGGTAAGCTGTAAGGTAAGGTATAAGGTAAGATGTAAGGTAAGTTGTAAGGTAAGGTGTGAGGGAAGGTGTAAGGTAAGGTATAGGGAAGGTGTAAGGTAAACTTGTTAGGCTGATCTGCGCAGAGACCGTGATGACAGGGATTACTGGCGCACTCGTCGATGTCCTGCAGACAGAGGTCACCTTGAAATCCTCGAGGACACAGGCATTCGTAGCTGTTCAACAGAGCGTGGCATACGTGGTTGTCAACGCAAGGACTCGATACGCATTCATCTATCTCGTATTTACATCTATCTCCTGTAGATTATACGGCACATTTGTATAGGATACGGCAAAGTTGTATAGGATACGGCAAAGTTGTATAGGATACACACATTATAGCATCACAATTATTATACACTTCTCTAGCTTTACATAATTTTACTAAGTACGATATTATAAATGATATTATATAATGTTATTTATATAGTAATAATTGATTATTTTGATAATTTTTATAAATATAAATATAATGTAAATGTACAAATAATGATATGATGTAATATATCTATTACATCATATAATTAATATTGTAAATTAAGTTGTATCATGTTTATTTGATTGTTACGGATATTTAATAAAGTTAATAAAATAAAGATAGAGTGAAGCTAACAGTGGCTATATCGCAGCACACCTAACAATGGATAACCTGTGTATCCTGTCTCACAAGTACAGTTGTATGCACCACTCTGATCACTAGTACACACAGCCTGATTGTGACAGACTGGAGCGTCTATCACGTATCCATCGCTACAGAAGTCAATAACGGTGTCACAGTATCTACCTAGTAGAGTGTATGGTGTTAACCCGTGGTGTAAGGGGTTAGGGTTTGAGGTGTAACTCAATAAGACAGGGTGTTAGTAGTTACATAGGTATAGTATTTAATGCGGTGGTTATAGTTTAATTGTAACGTTAATGCTAATATATCAAGGGGGTTCGCTTTAAATTTATTCAGTGATATCATGTATTATGAATGAATTATTGATTTAATTGTAACTAATAGCAATAAAAAAGTGAATAGATTTATAAATGAGAGGCATATAGATTTATATAAATCCTCTATTAAATCACGTAACATACAAAATGTATATATAATTAACATGTATTTAATTTATAATCAACACTATATTTCATAATTATATGATGAATATGATACTTAAATATACACCTTATGATATATACTTATTCGAAATACTTTATAAAATAATAATGTATGGATAGTAATAGTTTCAAAATGATATATATATATATATATATATTATTCATAGGATAGTATCCAAATCACTTTTGTATAACTATTATAATATGAAAACCTTTAAATTCTGAAGTACAATTACATGTAAACTGATATTTAGCTGTAGAATTTGCTATACAATGTCCGCCATTATGACATATATCAAACTGACACGCATCAATTAGAACATCACATTTCTCTCCTTCATATCCGATTCTGTTGAAGCGTTCAATTTATTAATAATTTATAAATATTGACGAATACATTTATAAACTATGATGTTTTTCATGATAATTAATAATGATAAAATATAATATTAAATTATAATCTATTATATTAATATATAATAATGTATATAGTCGTAGCTTAAACAAAAGTAATAAATTAATATAATAATCTAAATAATACAATAATCTCAACATATTCTCAGATAAACACTATCATAATGTAATATTAAATACAGAGGTCAGAGTTCGTATACATACGTGATGAGGTCACCGTATATAGTGGATACAGTGGCGTTGATGCAGGTGCAGGTGTAGGTTCCGTTGGAATTGCTGCAACCCGCAGAATTCACGCAGTAAACATCAGCGGTCAGACATTCGTCTATATCGTCCTTGCACATTGGTCCACTAAAACCTACACACAGATTATAGAGTTTATTTTCTCCATGAATACACGTCATATATCGGGATAGTTATTGATTATAAAGTAATGCAGCTTTTATCAAGTATAGAGATGCTTATCGAGCCGTCAATATGAATATATTAATAAAACATTAGATGTCAATGCTATTACATTCGCATTAAGAATATCAAATATCTATCCTATCTATTAAATTAAATATTTTTATGAATATAAAATATTTATTTAGATATCAATTGATAGGAACTAATTACGGGAGAATAGATTGATGAGGTGCTAAAGTTCAACACATTTTCTATCTAAACAATACGTATATGTATATATTATAAATATATATTTATAATATATAATATAGTTTTGAACAAATATTAATAACGAATGAATGGTTATTAATAATCTGAAGGACATACATAGCTATAACCTGAAGGACATACACAACTATAACCTAAAGGACATATACAATTATAACCTGAAGAACATACATAACTATAACCTGAAGGACATACACAACTATAGCCGTGGTCTGCATCTGAACAAACAGTGCCATTAGTGCAGGTGTCGGGTACGGGACAGTTACTGATGTGTGTGTCACATCGCGATCCAGTGTATTCTAGGTTAGAGTGCAGAGGTTAGAGGTTAAACTACGCACAGATTACATAATACTGATATTTAGTTACACGTATAGTTGATTACCATTGCATAGATAATCATTATGGGTATCTTATGTTAATAATGTATTACTGATATTAATTATAATTTGTAGCAGCTTCTTATTATGAATATTACAAATAATGAATTTCTATATTACTATACATATGAATATTTATATTAAATAATTACTATATAATTATAAAATGGTATATGTATATAATTGAATAGATATTTATATAAGTATGTATGGACATAAATATATTATTTATTTTGTAATATTAACTAGATCAATTATTCACTCTGAAATACAATTATCATATAATCAATGGAGTATCATTTAAGTATTAGAATAACTATCAGAATAACTAATAATATCTTCATTATATATTATTTATTTGTTATAATAACTATATTTGTTAACAAGTGTTCTCACTTCTATTCAATAATTTATAATATGTATAAATACAGAATTGTAATTCCCACAAAACAGATCTATTAAACATTGTTCACATGGTACATTATTGGGTGTGAAATTATTTCGCACTCAATAGTTATATTATGTATTTTGTGTGATAATTTCTGTGATATGTTCTAAATATAGCTCATCTTATAATTCACGATGATCATATGAACTCCGAACTAAAACAGACACTCAATTATAATTGTGTATTACAACAATTTAAATGTGTCAACGATTTAGAATTATAAATTATTTTAAAGAGTAATAATATTAAAAAAAATAGAAAGTGAAATTATTAAGAAATGTTAACGATTATATACTATACTATATTATTATGATTTTAATAATAATATTGAAATAAAATTAATAATTATTAATAACTGCAATTCTAAGCTTGCATATCATACCATATCATAAGTTCATATAATAATAATACTATTATATATATATATATTAACTGATATCTATTTATATAGGCGATAATTGTGATAATTATTGCCCATGTGAACTAGACTGAGATTTATCGCGATACAGTTTAACTTTTTATACAATTGTATGTGATCAATTCACAAAATATTTACCATGTGAATTACACTTTATATAATATACCCAGTTATAATGAAAATGTTTTTTAGATACATTAATTAATAATAAAGGAGTATACATATTTCAATTACATTTCATATTTAATTTACAAATAATAATGAGATGTCACATAATCAGTGAGAAAGGTGCTAAACAGTGGATAAAGTGAACATTATACTGTATAGGTAGTAAACTATTGTACCTGGATAACATTAACTTTACACACAGCTATATATCTCAATGTAAATAGTGAAATAATGTTTATTTGATAACAATATTGAAAATCATAAATTAAAAAACATCAAATATTAATTTATTTCAGATATATTCATACTAAAATAGTAATACATCATTATGACAATTACACGCTACACCTGCTGCAGTAACACCATTAGCATAGCACTAACCTTCAGTACAATTACAAGTGTAGTTATGACTCAGCAAGCTTCCATCGGGTATACAGGATGCGTTATTCTGGCAGGGTTCCAGAGCGCAGGCGTTGTACATCTGTAGAGGGTGGCGGTATTAACGGTGCTAGCCTACCGAGGTACTGACCTCTGACCTTTGTGCATTGTTTACCCATGTAGTCGGCTTGGCAAGGGCAGTAGTAGTCGTTCAATATGTTGCGACACGTCGAGTTGGGCTCGAGGTTCTTACAAGGGTTAGACGCGCAATTATCCACTTGACCTTCGCAGTCCTTACCTGAGGTAGGTTACAGTCTTTGTTATCTCACTATACTTAGCTTACAATAATCAGCTCTAATAACACATCCATTATAATATATTTATACACGTATTTTGTGATGTTCATTTGTGAACCAACATAATCTGATCATTTTTAGATCAATATTAATTTTTTTTAAATTAATTTATTAATTAACAATAAATACATATCCTGGTTCATTTCGTAAAATTTGTGACTCACAACTATTAGAAAGTGTCGTTAGTAACGACCCTAGCTACGAGTAACCTTGGTAACCGGGTCTACAGGAGCACGTGTAATTGTTCAGTTGAGGCGAGCAGATGCCCCCATTAGCGCAGGGGGTAGAGGTCGTGCAGGCGTCTATCACATGATTACAATGATCGCCGGCGTAACCTGGTGGGCACACGCACAAGTAGTCGTCCACCTAGTAACGGGTAGGTAGGCTGATTAACTCTGCTATCGGTGTAATGAGAGGTCGTGAATTATTTAGTTCAGACTTTTGATTCGCTAAGGTGTGAGCATTCAAACTACTGCCCAACATATTATAATTATGTCAACGATCTTTATCGGGTATTTCAATATTATTCTGAATTAAATGTGTATAGATAATAATTGTATAAATATTGTATAAATATATATTATATAGAATCTGATTTGAATAAAAATAAAGTTACACCAACTCATTATATAATGAATATATTAAATTAACAACTAAATATGATCTATATATATATATATATATATATTAATTATAATGATTTATAATTATAATATTAATAATATAATTAAATTATAACAATAAAACTGTTTACAATCTTTGTTAATAATTATAATTACCATTATAAATATATCAAATAATGTTATAATTTTTAAATTTACATATATGTTTATTTATATGGTTTTTATTATATATGATTTATGTATATCACAGAAAATAGTATTTGTATTCAATTTTTCATCTGAGAATAAACATATATAAATATATATTAGTTACTAACACCCATGAATAGTGATATTTGTTGATTATTCGAATTAAATGTTATATTTTATTCAACAATATTTATCATTTATTTAAAATATATGTTTTCAATATATTATATTAGTATATTATTAGTATATTATGAATGTCATCAATTGAGGTATAAGTTTCTATTTTCTCTACACAACTCTACGAAAGCTGAAAACACAGCGATTACTTTACATGTAAAGAGATAGCGAGTTAGGAGGCTTGTATACACACTTATGTCAGTGAACTACAGTATATTAGTATCATATTTATATCAGTATAACATATTAACATGATTAATTGTAATGACGATTATAAACATTAATAACACATATTCATATCATATTAATTTACACATATTAACTGTATAAATACTTAATAACAAATAAATAATAAGCTGTAAACATAATTTGAGATATCTATATATATAAAAATATCATGTTAATTGAATAAAATTAAATTTATACTTTAATCTTTATGAAAATTAACTATTACGATGCAAATAAATAATGGTAAATATGAAATACTACAGAAACGAAGTCAGATATTTATAGAACAAGGTGGGATTCATAAAAACTAAATTATTAAAATGATAATTATAGATATTCAATATAATAACAATATAATGGTATACAGGTAGTGTATATCTATGTCACCTCATGTCCATATTGTATACCATTAATACGCGTTAATGATATCAAACTCTATCTCTACATGTGTCATGAAAGCATTGAACTTAGGAACGAGCGCATTTAGTATAGGTAATATAATGATTCTTAAAAGGAAATATAATTAACTTCACAATATTGAGGTTCCACTTGCGAATATACACTAATAATAATCGCAGTTTTTATACATTAAACATGTTAGCAGCGAATATATTAACAGGTCTTTACTACCAATGTAGTTATGTAGTATGATATATATATATAAGAGAACTGCTCACTAGAGGGCAATACTGGAGGCACTAACTAGGTCAACACAGGTGGCGTTGTTGTAGCATTTAGCCGTGGAGCAATCGTCAATGTTGTAGTCACACCTCTGCCCGAAGTAGCCTGGCTTACACACGCATGTGTATACCCCATCGTTGTTTGTACACCTAGACGAGACAATAGGGGAGATCCTTTGTTACGGGGCAATGATGTAGGTGTATCGGGGGGTTGGCAGGGTAATGATCTACTAGTAATAGGAGTATTTCTAATTAACAATGTCAAGAGATTGACGAAAGTTTCCAATCAGTTTAGTGATTCGATGACATAACATACAGGTGGTTATGACGTAACCTACAGGTGGTTATGATGTAACCTACAGGTGGTTATGACGTAACCTACAAGTGGTTATGACGTAACCTACAAGTGGTTATGACGTAACGTACACAAGGTTATGATGCAATACTAACGTTGAGTTGTAGAGACAAGGGTCACTGATACAGCCATCAAACTTCAGTTCACAGTTCACCCCGGAATGTCCGACTTCGCACTGGCAACTATATCTAAAGAGCATAATACACACAGTATTATATATGAACCGGTGATTTTATAGTGTCATTATGTATAATGCTGTTAATGATGTGGAGGATTTCTGGATAAAAGATAACGTACAGAGTTAACTAATGTGAACTTTTATTAGGTTAACCTATTAGTAATTACTAATTGTATTCTAATAGATGACTTTAACAATTCAGTTGCGAATTACAAATAAATACATGAATATATATGTTAATGATAAATTTTACAAAATATAATATAAAATATGATAATTTCATTTAGAGTATGGAGATATATTAATATGTAATAATAATTATTTTTAAAAGTGGATAAAATAAATATTTATTATTTTAATTAGAAGTATGATTTTATAAGCCTATATACTTATCAAGGTCTGTACACCGTAGACAAGGGTACACTACAATGTAGCTATATCATATGTGTGTGTGTGTATGTATGTATACTGTAATCATAGCATCTATATATCAACACCTTGTCAATGATTTGTTGACATATCCTACACTTTTTTGTTTATGTCTGAGAGTAATAGAGCAGGCTGTATCAGCTACACACTGGCCTATATTGATTAATAATCAATCAAACCTAGGTGTTTTGATTCTCTATCATGACTAGTGTATGTACACTATACTATATGTGTGTGTGTGTATGCTGTAAGGTGTACAGCAGGACTGTGGTATAGTACAGGTGAGATGAGAATGAGATCATAATTAATATGTGTTTGTGTGTTTTGTGATGTCTATAAATAACAATGGTGATAGTAATATGAGCAACTATTTATGTTAACAATACAATGAGCTTCATTGTGGCAATAAATCAAGTACATGGACATTATGTCCTTGTAATTAAAATTGTTCTCTTTTTATTCTGTATACATTCCTCTATTGTTACCTATATATTGTTACATATCAATTGTAAGTACACAATAGAGAATAGTATACTATTCATTGTTGTACTCTGCTATATATTCTGCCATTATTATATTGCTATCATATATCATGATGATAGTAATTATTGCAAAATATTATAAGAAGAATATGCTCAATATTAATGTATATTATATATATATATATATATAATTATATATATATATATTATTAATTTGGAACTATACTAATATCTATAAATAGAAACAATCATGAAAGTCATATTCAGTTAAATAATATAATTGGCATTATATATCTTGTATTTTATATCTTTTTAAAATATAAATTCAATATTTTAAATTAATATAATTATAAATATTCTTTTAAATAACTTTAAAAGGAATACACTGTATTACTTTTAAATGAATAAGCAACTACTCTTATATAGTATTCATCTACTTAATAATCTATTAATAAATATATTGATTTAATACTCAGTAAATACATAGTTATTGAGTAATTTAGTTATTTTATAAATTAAGAATTATTAATATATACGACGAAAAAAATAATATTAGATGTATTAACATTATTATATAGTGAAATTGATGAATTATTGATTTCCGATCATAGATAACATTATTCTATTATCAGTGGAAAGAGAGATGTATATTTTATATACCTGTTGATTAGATCGACGCAGGTTCCATTGTTCTGACAGGGAATGGAGAGACATTCACTCTTGTCAATGCATTCAGTAGAGTTCATGTTGCTCGGTGTAATATGCATGTCTGTATGTATTACATGACACATTAGTAGAGTCATTGGTTGTGTATGTATTAGTGATATTAGAATCAAATCCAGGGTTTCGGGAATTTGGTACCAATCCAGGGTTTTAGGTATTTAGTATTAATCAATCCTGGACCCTGTACTTAATTTAAGTATAATGTTTATTTGTATATCTCAAATATCTATTTTATATTATCTGGATATCTAAAATATATTTAAATTTAAAAATAAAATAAATACATATATTTCATCTATTTCAATGACTAATTATTATTATTATTTGTTCAATGTATAATATGAATATATTATGAATTTTAAATATTAATATTTATCGATTAATTTTGTGAATACAAATATTATCTTCTCGAGAACTGTATTTTCAATATTATATCTTCTCAATAACTAAAATTATTATATTTAAACTTCCAAAAACTAAAATTTTAATATTTTAACATCTAGAGATCATTGAACTATTTTAAATATTTGAAACTATTTGATAATCAGAAATTGTTACAATTTAAATTTTACTATAATGCATAATTATTTTATTATATATTATTATTATTATAAATATTAGTATTAAAAATATTCTTTATTTTTAGCATTTTAATAAATATGATGATATGTTAATTAGTCAACCAGATGCACAACATCCACAACTCTATGTGGACATTGATGTGTGTGTGTGTGTGCACATAATGGATTACTGTGATATAAAAAGAGAAGGATCACACAATACAGACTAAGCTGGGCTGTTACAGACTAATACACATATAGATTACATATTAAATAATAGTAATATAGTGCCTCAAGTATATAGACAGCTTATAAGCTATATATGGTAGAGTTCTATAGTATTACCCTATGTGGTATAAAGGGCAACATTATTAATAGCATACAATCATATCATTATTATAATTAAAGTATATCAAATATATAATAATATTTATTTATTCATATAACATATTTTATGTTTATCCAACATTCTAGATTAACTTATTGACCTATTCAAGCAATATATATATATATATATATATATATATATATGTGAATTACATTTTTTATAACAACAATATTCTTAAAGGGTGTAACTTCGTTACAAAGAATATATTTATTATAGAAATTCGTTATAACAAAATATTATCTAAATAATATCAATGTATGCTGGATGATACTTAATGTTAGTGTTTAGCCTCGTGAATTGTAACTGATTAAGTTTACTATCATCAATTGAACAGCAGATATATATATATTTCATATACTAATTTAAAAAGTTTAAATATTAGAATATATAAAAATCTTAGTTCTGGAGAAAACATTGAAAATATAGTTCTAGAGAAGATAATATTTGTATTAAAAAAAATTAATTGATCTAATTAATAATATAATATATTCATATTATTTGTTGAACAAATAATAACAATAATTAGACATTAAACTATAGGGAATAAATGTATTTTTAATGTTTTACATAGTAAATGTTAATAGTAGTAAAGCCATTGATACATGTATGATATAATACATAGTATGTCCTAGGTAAGTCCTCTGTAGTACATAACATGTGATTATGTAACCAACCTTGGAAACCATCTTTACACTTGCACAGGAAGCTAGTGTTAGTGGGTACACAATGCATCGTTACATCGCTACAGGTGATGTTATCGCAGTTGTTTGAGGTCACGAGGTCACAGAGGTCATCTGTAGAGTTCATAGGTTATCATAAAGAGGATAGGGTGAGTAATATTATATCAGCGTTAACAAAGTAAATCATAGTGTTATTATTACTTTGGTGGAGTCCTTTCATCTATACAGGAACTTAGATAAAGTTTTCACTTATAACCATATGCATATGGCTCTAATATACCTTCGAAGCCGCTCTCGTATTAAGACATCCATGGTTTTAACAAGAGAGCTAATCATTTTGTATACAAAGTTATATAAGATCACTTCTAAATATGAAATGCTATTTATTGACAGGGATTGAACCAGAGTCAATACATGTATGTCTTAGATAACAATAAATGTAAGAAATTGTAAGAAATGTAAGAGATAAAATGTAAGTAAAGATATATATTTAATATATTAAGTGATTATAAGAGATTATGCCTGCTATTGATTATATATCACTAATAATCACCTATCTGATGTGCAATAACACTAATCTATAATGATAATCAATAATAGCCAGTGAGGTAAGCTTTACCCTATCAATATACAGAAACACATTCACTTGATGGTAGGAGTAAAGCTCTACAGCACTATATGTGTGTATACTGACCATCAGAACTACAGGTACAGGTGTATGAGTCATTGATGGCAGTGTCAGCACTACAGGTATAGTTCAAAGGGCAAGGGGATGACTCACAAACTACAAAGGGGGGGGGTGTAGACAGGTAGGGGGAGGGGGAGGGGGATTAGATTATTACATAACACTAGGTTAACACTGTGTGTTTACCACATGAGCACATACAGGGTGCATTGTGGGTAAATACTAATTACTGGTATTTACTTTGCATACTATAAATCATAAATAGATATATTCTATTCTAATTCAACTATAGATAATATATTATTAATGCTTTCTGATGACACATGTAAATTATGAATGTTTTTACTAATGCCACATGATAATTGACCTGGGTAATTATGTTTATAAGTGTACAAATGTGGTCACACAAATGTCATACATACATGTGTAATGTGCTAAAGAACAGAACACACATAATAACAGATAACCTATACATAATTAACAGTTTAGGTATAAGAAAGACTAATGTAAAGGGGAATTATAATAGCACCACATCTCTAAGTCATTAGTGTTATAATAACAGGTATGAGTGTGTGTGTGTATGTGTGTGTGTGTGTGTGCGTGTGTTATTCTAGACATTAGACAGATATGCTATGTACACTGTACACTGGCTGTTCTAGTATACAGTATGGTGCGCTGTTACATAATGTATTGTTATGAATCATAACTATATTAGATCATAACAGACAATGGATATAGGTTAATTATAAATATAGTATAGATCTATCTATATATGAACAAAACAATTACAGTTGGCTTTATTTATAGATTAATCAACAAGCTTTCTCAGTAGTTGGTAGTGTTGAATAGAAGTCAATAAGTATAAGATAACAAGTATAGTATAGAGAGAAGTATAGCCTTCCCTAATCCCTGGTGTTTAGGAGGTATAGGTGTATTATTGATTAGACACTACTACACTAACCTTTGGGTATCGAAATAGACTGCAAACTTATCGAAACTGTATAAATAATAGAATAAATAGAAATCAGAATATATTAATTAATAAATATAATATATATAAATATAAAATATATATAAAATTACAACAATACACTATTTATATATGTAAATATATTATAAATATACAACTACCCTAGTATGTAAAGTTTACCAGTACTACAAACAGTACCATTATTACTGCTAATACCACCAACATCACCATTACTACTACTACTACTACTACTACTACTACTACTACTACTACTACTACTACTACTACTACTACTACTACTACTACTACTACTACTACTACTACTACTACTACTACTACTACTACTACTACTACTACTACTACTACTACTACTACTACTACTACTACTACTACTACTACTACTACTACTACTACTACTACTACTACTACTACTACTACTACTACTACTACTACTACTACTACTACTACTACTACTACTACTACTACTACTACTACTACTACTACTACTACTACTACTACTACTACTACTACTACTACTACTACTACTACTACTACTACTACTACTAGTACTGCCACCTATACTACACTAGACATACTGATACCACAGTTCAGAGGTCACACATCTGCTATACATCACTTGACCATGACCACTTGATACTAAGATGAGGTAATTAGCAGGCAGTGATGACCACTGCATGCATTTAGTGTATACACAACTAGGTAAAGATGTAACCAAGAATGTGCTTGTGTATTTGTACGTGCATATATCATATATATATATATATGAATATTTTAATTAAATGTATATATGTGTTGATTCTAATTCAAAGTGTCAACTATACAAATGTATACTATACGTACAAAATCACCCACCCATCCACACACACACACACACACACACACACACACACACACACACACACATACACACACACATTTAACAAACACATTCTATCTTCACAAACGCGATTACTTTCCTAAGATGTGATATTTATTACGCAATAAACGCTGTGTGATGTAATAAATGAGCGCCCCCTTGTGAGAGTGAGATAGATAGAATAACAATACAGGTGCGATAGTTAGTGTGCGCAGGAACACGAACATTGCATGCTAGTAACGCACACCGCACACACATACACGCACACACCGGTAATTCAATGCGAATGTACACGTTCATGTCTGTCACGTGCATTCGAGCGTGATATCAGCACGTGATATTAGCACGTGGTATTTCAGCACGTGGTATTGCAGCATGCGATGTTTACTACAATAGATATAACATAAAACTATCATAACATACCTGAATAACACACACACACACACACACACACACACACACACATATGATATGCTAGTGGTTTAGACCTCGGTTCCATACAAGTTGTATGATACAACATCTACTACATGTTAAAGGTGGACCTATGCATACCTGCTACCTGTTCACAACAACAACAGTGATGGTATCGCACTGCAGTGGTCAGAACTATAGTCATCTCGGTTATTGTAAATATCAATTAAATGTATAAATATATACTTATTAATAAATATACACTTATTAATTAAATATGCAATTATATTTAACCACGATTTGATTCCTACAAACAGGTTACCGCAATATTATGATAGTGTTACCAAAGCCCTAAGGGTTTATAAGGGCTGGGGTAATACGATAACTTAGGAGCTCCCGAAGTTGTGTAGTGGATTATTGTATATCTAGGCTTTCAATTATATATATATCATATATCATATATCCTATATATATATATATATATATATATATATATATATATATAGTAAAGTCAAAGCCCATTGGTAAAGTGGGCTTTAGAAAATGTCTTTGGTAAAGTATAGGTATAATAACTATTTATATATAAATACTTATAAGTAAGGCACACACACACACGCACGTATAAACATACATAATCGTAGTACTAATAGATGTACATGGATATACACGTATGAATATACATAATAATTAATTACACTTGAACAATACCGCATCTATTTCTCTAACCCAGTCATGCCCGCATTGTTTATGTAAATCTGCTAATTGACTTCCGCCACCACTACCAGTACCACTAACAGTATATTGTTATATATATATACACTATACACTATACTATATACACTATACTATACACACTATACACAGTAAAAACTAAACGTTCATTAGACACATTCAGAGTCTAATGAACGTTTAATATTATAAAATTTAACCTAAACGTTCATGAAATATAGTTGTGTAATGAACGTTTATAAATGGTGTATAAACGTTCTTTAGACATTTCAGAGTCCAATGAACCTTTAATATTATAAAATTTAACATAAACGTTCATGAAATATAGTTGTGTAATGAACGTTTATCAACGGTATATAAACGTTCTTTAGACATTTGAATTCCAATGAACCTTTAGATATATTATTAAATACAGAATTATTTAAAAAAAATTCTTGCCAATAATATTAATTTTCGCCTAGATTATTTATTTATATATAGATACAATATCATATTTTAATTTTTCTTTATTTTGTTAAATTGATTTAATTTAGCACTAATGGAATTAAGTATCAATTATTATTTTATTTCTATATTTAAGTTGATATTATGATTTAATAAATAAAGTTACTATTTTAAAATAATAAATTCTTTAAGTATCTATGTTATTTTGATATCATCATAATTTCATTTATGTATCAACTTAATTATAATAATCAACAATAATTATAATCATAATTATATTGATAATTAAGATAATATAAATTTGAAATAATGTTATAATGATTTATCAATATTAAATATTGAAACATTGTATTTAATATTAAAAATATTATTAATGTTAAATTCATGTATTAAATATAACATATATGTAATTATATAATATTGTAATATATAAGTCATTACAAGTTAAATACTAATATGAACGTATCTCCGCTAATAAATATATAATTATAAGCATATTAATAATATAAAATATTCAGAATATAGAGTCTAATGAACGTTTTTGCATAAACGTTCATTATAATATAGAGTCTAATGAACGTTTATACAAAAACGTTCATTAGAATATAGAGTCTAGTGAACGTTTATACACAAACGTTCATTAGAATATAGAATCTAATGAACGTTTATGCAAAAACGTTCATTAGAATATAGAGTCTAATGAACGTTTATGCAAACACGTTCATTATAAACTGGAGTCCAATGAACGTTATAAAAGGTTCGCTATTTGGACCACCCAATGAATGTTTAAATTGAGTCTAATGAACGTTTAGTTTTTACTGTGTACTATATACATACGTATGTGTGTAGGTATCTGTAACTAGTGATCTGAATGAGGAATCGTAATACATTATGTAACCCCTTATTATATGTAATATGTAATATATTATGTAATGTTGATTGATTGTTATTATTCAATATAATATATCATACATTATTAGGTATTGTCAGGGGGATATGATAATATATATATATAAATCCACTATTAACAATATAAATATTTAAAAGTTCGACGTTATCTAGAAGTTCAAATAGCGAACATTTGGATCCCGATAATTGTAAATTAGTTTTCCCAAAATAAATGGGTAACTATAGTTAAATACTTAATAGCTATAAGTTACATGTTGAGAAACCAATAACTATGGCAAGTCGCTAAACATATATGTAAAAGTTTTGTTTAGAAAATATTTTAAATATTTAAACAATATAAAATATATATTTGAGCTATTCACATACACAACCCGACATTTATAGTAAATACCCGAAAGCCTCTAACTAAGGATATTTCGATAATGACCCACTACTGCAATGTATATTACTATTGTATACAATAACAGCATTATTACCCTTAGTAATGATAAGGACAAGGCAATCGTCCTTATTATCCCCGTGAGTGTGGGGCACTCGAGCACAACGCGCACACTCACACACACCAACACACACACTCGCACATAAACATAGGCAGCAGTGAATGTAGTGGTGTTATCTGCTAGTGCACCCTATCTAGGTGGGGTGGTATAAAGAAGCACTTGACTACTATAACGTGAATACCACTATAGCTCCCAGCTAACGACCTAGGGGATAAAGGTATCGGTAATATAAGTATATACCATTAGCTAATGAAGAACGCGGCGTAAGGTAATAGTAGTATTAACCGAAGCAGGCATGAATGCTTGATGAAGTAGTAGTGTTAATGGTAATGGGCAGATCTATAGGAACTATATATAAAAACCGAAGCAAACACGAATGCCCTATAGGTATGCTAGTACTACGGCTACATATGATATAGAGAGAGTGTGTGGGTGGGTGCGAGGTTGTTAGTTAGCAGGTGGTAAAGGTAGGCTTCACCTGCAACACAGGTGATAGGTAATTGAAGTTTGATTCAAATTGTGTGTATATATATAGTATATAAGTTGTGATATACACAATATATGGTTTATTAATGATAGATCAACATAACTGTGCTTACTGCTTCAATACTGATGATGCAGAATATAATGCAGTGTCAGTATGTGACAGTATGTGACATAGCACTGTGTGTTACTATCCACATAGGCATAGCAGCACAGGTGATGTATTTAGCTGTACATCACCTAGGTACTAAACTATAGTTATTCTATGCGGTGGCAGGTTTACAATACAATATGCAGCATATAGTATGAATTATAATCACTTGTATACAACAAATGTGTATATTAGATGTTAGATGCTATTACACATGCCTACCATTAACTACAATTATCACAGACTGTCATAAGGTAGTGCTGATATCAATCACATGGTAAGCTTATGCATGCAATACATACACATTACATATATACCTATATATAAGTTGTTCATAGATATGAAGCATCATGTATGGATATGTGGCACTATTGTATACATATATATTAGCTCTTACCACATATATACACATACACACACTATTATACAATACTATACACAAACTATACTAGTTTATTTTTAATTTAAGATGCATTACAAAAATCTAAAGTTATACATACAGAAAAACATATCAAATAACTTATATCTGAAAATCAATAGAATTTGAAGATATAAATACTTGTGATAATTGAATACCTATAAAAATACACTGAATTGACAAACTACTTTAATTTAAGTAAACTAACCAGTATATCACTAGAGAAAAACTATTAACAAAGTACACATAACATCTACATGGTAGTATATTACTATAGCACTACTCCCCACTACTACTACTACTACTACTACTACTACAGTAGTTCTGAATGTCAGGGCACATGGATTACTAATAGTGAATTAGTGTACATAAGATAAGGTGGGGAGGGGTATAGTGTATAGGGAGTTATGTTAGGCTAAGGTATGTGTTAAACTGTCAACACTAACACCTATTACTGTGGTGTGTGTGTGTGTTGGTGTGTGTATGTGTGTGTAGGTGTGTGTGTGTGTATGTGTGTGTGTAGGTGTGTGTGTATGTGTGTGTTGGTGTGTGTGTGTAGGTATAATATACTTAATAGTTAGTTATTCTGCTGTATATAATAGCTAACATATCTTTAATATAATTAGGGGCTCTGCAACAGGGGGACAGGGGGATATGTCCCATTCCCCCCCACTTTAAAATATAGGGGGACTTCCTCTTTTACCCTCCCCCCCCCACTTTTACCACACAATTTATGTTGATTGGTTGGTCCCCCCTACATACAAAATGGTTCCAGGCCCCTAAGTATAATACCCATTATCTGCTAATACAGGTAACCACGGGTAATGGTACTATTCATTGTTACACATCTAATTAGCTTTATATTGTTGATGATGTAGTGCTACTAAAGATTACCCATAATGCACTAGTTATTGTGGTAAAGTGACTGCAATTGTGGTTTATAGTTTATTAAGTATATCGTACCTCACACATAGTGATCTGTTACCAAATGTCAATGATCTTATAAGAGAAGATAAATTAACTTAGAATTATTTATATATGATACAAAAGATGATTTCACTATTAACAATTAGTACTTTATTTATACAGATTATCATATACATGTCTTCTATAATTCATTATTATTCAGGTAAATAATGGTATACCTATAGGTATGCATGTCCATACATATTAAGTTCATCACAAATTGTATAATGTAATTAGCAATGAATTACATCTACTTGACACTGTACAGTGTACAGTGTACACTGTACACTGTACAGTAGACCGGTTCATACTCAATTTTTTTTCTTAATTTTATAAACCTTCACATCTCTGACAATTATGTATGCTATAATAAATAAGTGTTTAAAATTTTAGACATATATCTTAAATATTGTTATGTCACGAGACCTTTTAATTTTAACATTGAATACATATAAAATTTAACATGGGGAGATATAGAAATAAGTTTTATTCAATTTTTATAAAATTGAATGATTTTTTTTAAGCCAACTATGGATATATCCTAGAAACATATATAACAAGTAGTATTAACAATACAAAATATTTTTCATAACAATCTAGATGCCCAAATTTTATAAAATAATTTTAGTAAAAAAAAATATCTAAAAATCGTATAATTTAATATAAATAAATTATTACAATTTAATTTAAAAAATTAAAATATATAATTTATAGATAATAATAATACAATTCAAATTAATTATTAAAAAATTAAAAATTATTTTTATAAAAAAAATTAATATCATTTGTAAATTTTTTTGGATTTTTATTTGAAATATGAAATACAAAATATATTTACATATTTTTTAATTTTTTAAATTGTATTTGTATAAAGGACATTTATATCTAACTCATATCCACAATTCAATACAATCTGATCACTCAAATTTATGTAAAGTATAATTATATATATTAATTTTAAAAATTAATTATTTTTTTGAATTATTTTGAAATAAATACTTTAAAATTAATACTGTAAAATGGTGTCTTTTCTCGAGTTTTAGGAGACATTAATATTGGTAATTTGTAGATATACAAATTAAATATAGATATTATATTATTAATAAATATAAATAATGGAATATATTATATTAATTCATTAAATATAATACAAATACATAATTAATTTTAAATATTAATTTAAATATTTGTAAACATCAAAGATAATAAGATGGCGTCATTACTATTATACATGGAATATTATACATTTTATTTAAAAATAATAATTTATATTTCAAACTATAAATGCTTCGTGACCAAAGGTAACTAATTTTTTATAAAAATTGTTAATACATATTATACTAAAATATAGATATGTATTATATTTTATATGAAGGATTAAAAATTGAATCGAACGAACCGGTCTACTGTACAGTATACAATGTATAGTAATACAAAAGACCAGGGGTGTTGGTATTACTAACACAAACTTCTCACTTGGTATATCATATCAAGTGCAATATCATTGAATAGCGACATCAGATGTACATGTATAATACTAATGTACATGTAATCACCCAGTGTACTAGGCATGATCGAACACACACACACACACACACACACACACACACACACACACATACACAAACACACACCTATCACATTGAACACACCTATCAATACTTTAATTGGTTGTTAAGTTGATACATGTGTATTCTCTCTATTGTTATATATATGTGACCTAACTAATGTAATACAGAGTGGTGTGTGTATGTGTATATTTGAGGTATTGTAGTATTATTAATTAATATCTAAATATATTAAACTTATTTTCTTATATCTACCTACACATATTTTGGTAGGATACTATGAACAGGGAATAAACACAAACGAACACATGCACACGAACGCACACATATACACATGCATGTATATAAGTAATATAGCCAACTATAGTTATAGTAGTGGCAGATTTAATCAGTTATTACACCCACTGAACTATTGGAAGAGGTTTTGTTTACCACTGTAATTCAATAATAATAACAATCAAATCAGGTATCCCTAAAGATAATTCTATAAATAGAAATTGATATCGTAGTATGTGTGCATGCAAATGCGGCAGGTGTTGATTATGTTTAAACAATACATATTGGGTGTACGTTTCTATATCACGTGATTTAATTGTAGACCGTATTTGTATTGTTACATGTACCTACTCTCTCTCTGTCATATTAATATATAATATATTATAATTAATCTATCATGTTAACATGTTTACTGTTATATGGATTCTACATAGTGTAATATGTTGTACATTTGTCATACACACATATATGTAGTATGCCATACAAACATCATACACATATGTTAGGTGTGCAATACATATTTGAATGTACACCGACACACATACCATTCACCCCATCCCCACTCATGTGAGGTACCCCATCCTTCCATTGCCCCCCGTCTGACAAGCTCACATCTCCCCCGTGTACACCCTGTAGACTACAGGCTGCAGTGTCGCGCATGTCAGCGAAGGTATGCAGCATCCGAGGTAAGCAATAACACAGCAGGTGTGTATACTTTATAAAGTAACTTTATAAAAACTTTCTTTATATCGATTTGCGCGTATATGTATCATCGATATAAAGAAAGTTATATTGCTAAAGTTATTTCTTTATATCTAAACATATTCTAGGTATACCTCCTAATCACTAATCAGGTATATTTGTATATTATTGTGCAATGTATGATACTAAAGTAATATATAATATAATATATGTAAAAGAATACATATTATGTGCATAAGAACAACATGAATATAGTAGTAACGCTTTAAGAGGTTATCATGCATGATGATGATGCTTAATGTAAACAATGTATTGTTAATTAAGAGGAATGTCGTTATACACACGATAACATCGATGTAGTATACGTGTGTGTTCACGCATAACAACACCCGTATATAGTAACACTACTAGAACTGGATACAACGATACAATCAACGATACGGTGGGGTGCGTGAGGGGCGCGTGATGATGAGACGCTGGTGAACGAGGGTTTTCTTATAACGGGGTTACGCTATAGTGAGGTGACCACGTGTTGATAGTGATGCGCAACCCACCCCCAGTCGATGTTCACACCCCTTACCACCCTAGTCGAGATAGCTCTATCTATCTATCTCATTGTCTTCGTGCGTGCGTGACGGTATGACATTATGTGTCGTAGAATGATGTCGATATGACATCGTTATGTCAATTAGTTAATGGTGAACTATGGCCCGATAAATAATGTTGTCGTGGTTACTGTGGGGGCGCCCCATGGTGCTAAGTTAGGGGTATGGTACTAGTGTAACGCCAGGCCTGTAAAGCTATAGGGGGCGGGCCATGACGGGTAATATACATATAGCTCGGTTAATTGATTGACAGATCGCATTCTGTCGCTAGATTATAGCAGACATACCAATAAGCTCGTATGAAGAAAGATATATAGCAGCTATTTATAATACACAGTGAAAGAAATGTATAGAATAACATATCTAAAAAAGTAAATATTATATAACCTATAAATATTATAAATATATTTATAAATAATGGTTTATAGTATAAACTGTATACTATAGTTTATATAATTTATATAAAAAATAATATACACTAATTTATATTAAATATAATTATATTTAATTATAATATATATTAGTAATAGTTTATACAAATGAATATTAATACACTGTACCGATATAGATATTTATTAACTATTATATATCTATACATATTGTATATTTAGTGTGTATATAATGCGTATATATATGCATACGTATATGTGCTAGTATAAATACTATAGTATTGGAAAATATTATAATTAGCATATGGTAGTAGTAATAGCAATATTATTAGATATCCAATATCACTATTCATATGCATTTGTGGGTGCATGTATACGTTTATGCATATTTGCATTGATTTATATTAAAGTATGCATTTATCCTAGCTACTTTACCTAGGTAATATACTAATTATATAATGCTTATTATTTGTATAGGTAAATATAACCTGATAATCTCTATAAATAATATGTAAGGAAATTAAGCAAATAATACATTATATTCACTGTATACTTTATATTAAGCTATGGATAGGAGATATGTGTACATGTGTGTATGTATGTATGTATGTATGTGTATGGCATTACACATAAACCACCTGCTTCAATAAAACACATTAATACATTATGCATCTATTACACACATACATAATGGAACAGTATACTTCCCTACTAGAGTATATAAGAAAGTATTTCCTAATCTAGGTTAGCTAGAATATTACAAATCACATATATATATATATATATATATATATATATATAAATATATATATATATATAAATATATGATATTTAATAAATGAATGTACTATATGTACAATGAATGTATATGATACATAGTTAATGTGTACAACTGTGGTGTTAGGTATACAGGCCCCTCCCTGCTACACATCACACCCACATCAACTGTATTGAACAACTGCTATCCATGAATGAATTCATTCATAGGGTTTGTAAATTGAAATACTAGACACACCTCATCTACACATAGTTATGTAATCACTGATGTATATGTGTGTGTGTGTGTGTGTGTGTGTGTGTATGTGTGTATGTGTGTGTGTATGGATGTGGGTGGGTATGTGGGTCTGTATGATGTACAATTGTACATGTATGTGTGTGTGTACATGAAAGGTTAATATATGAACACCATGTTTAGTGTAAAGTAATCAATTACATAACACTAATAGTGATGATAATAGATTATCCTATGATCACATGATGGTTAACTCATTAATATACTACTACCACTACCACTACCACTACCACTACTACTACTACGACTACTACTACTGTTGATACTACTACTGATGATTCTACTAAAGATACTACTAATAGAATATTGAAAGAATGTTATTTAACTAATATATGTATATTATAGCATGATTTTAATGGGCAAACATAAATAATCATTGTACATAATTAAAATAATTTAATTTCTATACATTTCATGTACACTTGTTAGTATTAGTATGAAGAATAACTCTATTTAGTTACCTTTACTAGCATAAAATGTATGTGGATATACTGTATAGTCTACCACATTATTATATTAATATATTTTTAACCCAAGTAAAATAGTTATAAATGTATATTAAATGTATATAGAATATATATATATATGTGGGTGTATATTAGTATGCTTAAATTAAATCATATTTACACTCAATACATTACATCTATTAACATCATTGATACCTCATTTGTTTAATAATCTGAACAATATGAACAAGTAAGTTTAAGAAGATAATTATAAATATTGATATACATAAAAATACTTATTTGAAATTTTGTAATACTAAATTAATATATTAATATAAGGGTATATTATTATTAATATTAGTAATACATTATTACATTTACCGTATGTTAAGAATAAACTCTTATATAAATATATTTATGACTTATTAATATATTAAAATAATGATATATTATAGTAACTAGTAATGACTAATTAGTAAAACTTGAATAGAGTAGTTAATTTACTTCAATATTACTTCTTTTCATTTAATTTATATACATTCTTCTACAAAATATATCCTGTAATTTCATTAAATTTGTAAAAAGAATATAATGCATAAATATAGTGTGTATATTATATATATATATATATTGTTGTGTGTATATGTGTGTGGATGTATGTGTATGTTTGTTTGTATATGTATTAAATACTATTACAATTTAAGTACATTGAGTGCAGATTAAGTTGAAAGATTACATAATATATTATAACATTAACAAATACCTGGATATAGAGATAGATGGCTTAATTATATACATTAATATATAGTAAAGATAATAAATAATTACCATTGATGTTTGATATTATATATAATGATCATAATGTGAAATAGTAAATATGTGGAACACAATATGTGTGTTGATACTACTGGTAGTAACCACTGGTTGTTACCTACTATCTAACTTATATTTTAGTATGTATTATCTTATATGTAATGAATTGTTGATACACAGAAATAAGATCATAAATAGATTATATATACTTAGTCTAAGTAACTTAGATTTAAATAATATATAGATGCAAATTTTACATATTTAAAAATAATATTGTCCTGTAAATAAATAAAACTACCTATCATAAATTATATATATAACGAATATCAATAGACCAAATATGTATAATTATTTACCATTTATTCATCATTTAGCTTCAGAATATACGTTTTTATAATAGGATATTTTGTGATATTTAGGTAATGAAATTATAAAATATATGAACTTAAAGATTAATTAATACAGTATTACTAATAATGGGTGTATTACTTTATATGTGTATTATATTATGCATTTAATTGAGTAACTTTATTTTAAATATCCGACCTATATTCCTATACAACTAAACATATGATTAATAATGATATATTCAATTAATATAAGATGAATATAATATATGTTGAAATAGAAAAATTATTGTAGATCAATTAATGATTGAAAATTACTACCTATTGAATATATAACTACATATAATATATATATATATATATATATATATATATATATATATATATATATATATATATATATATATATATATATATATATATTATGAGTATATGTATATGTTGTATTTAACGAATATGATGGTATAATCTAATAGATATATTTTATTATTATATTATAATATACATAGTGTAAATCCATTATTATAATGATCATGTAAACATTAAACTCAATACAAAAACTATAAATATTAATATAATATAATATAATGTACGAGAATCTCGAAGAAGGCCGCCAATTATTATTAGAATTTCAGAGTTACATTTTTATTTAGGGATGGTTTCATTTCTTTGCAAGGTTTTATTTGTTTTATTTTTTTAGCTACATTATATCCCCAAGTAAGCCTATACAATATTGTGTTACTATCAAATATAGTATAATGTTTAACTAGGTCAAATTATTTTAAATTATGAAGTAGTGCATATATAAGTATCTGAAGAATTCTGAAATTCTTATAATAATAATCGGCGGCCTTCTTTCAGAAATTTCATATTGTATACCAATTTATAAATGTGTAACTACAGTTACATAATTATGAAAATACTATATCATATACTATATATGAATACTATCATAGTAACTATGTTGTATGTTATTATTATAATAATATAATTACAAATAATTATTATTTTTAATATATTTTAAAAATAATTATTTATTAAGTTAATTAAATTAATAAAATATTAATAATTATTATTTATTTAAATAAATTAAAAAATACACATAAAAGATTAGATAACTATTAACCATTAATGTATTACATAAATATATCACTTCATATATATATATATATATATAAATTATAAATTATATTATATATAAATATATATAATTAGTTATAGGATAAGATCAACATTTAAATTAATTTTTTTTCAAATAAAATATATTTAAAATTAATTACCGGTGAAACCAGGTAAATCGTATATATAAATAACGAATTATTAATGTTATATACAAACCAGTAATAAATAAATATATATAGTATTTAGCGTATATCATGATTATCCGAAAATGATTAAATAAATAATTAAATAATATTATTTAAAGATAGATGAATAAATACATCTTATTTGAACACCTTTCATAGGTAAACGGAAATTTATTAGATGTTTAAATAAATGTCACATGACTAGTAATATAAACAATAGTCATTATCTTATAGTAATTTCAAATATAGTAACACCACCTATTATTCAAAATATAATCATTTCATAATATTTAAATCCTCAAAATCGAATTTAAATATGTTCAAAGTGATTTCGAAGTCACTTGGTTCTATATTATCATAATGATTATCTTTATATTATACAATTTATAAATTATATGAAGGATATCGAATAATAAATTGAAATCGATCGACGACTTGTTAACTTGATCCATTTTAAATATTCACTATTTTTGATATATTAGTTGGGACACTGTTTATATAATATACGGTGTCCGATCATAACGAACGGTTTGAGAATGTACACACACATATATATATATATATATATTATTGATATGTGATGGTTTAGTTTTATTCTGCTACATTACATCCCAAAGTGAGCCTATAAATCTCCCTCGTCCTTTTTCGCTCTTATTTACATTAGCAACACGTCAGACGGATTATTTTTTATTAACATTTTCATTTAGTCATTTTAAATTAACATTTAGTTTACTTTAATATATATATATATATACTGTACATTTAGTAGTTACGTATCTGCTTCATTTTCATTTATAATATCATTAATTGTGATATATATTCAATATAAGGATTGAGCGAAAACAATGTATGTAAAGAGGGTATCCCACTACGAGTATTTCCGGATATGTTTTCTAGAAATTAATTTTCTAGCATGTTGTAGTGGGATACTCCCTTTAAAGTTACCATATTTCCTGCAAGTTGTCGATAAGTAAGGGGATATACCTTTACAATTGTAATTAACTTGCTAGAAAATTACTTTCTAGCAACCATTTCAACTTATTTCCGGAAATAATAATAGTGGGATACCCACTTAATAGATAGTACTGGTGATATATCCTAAAAGATGTATACTATACTATTGATCTGATATATGGTTATTATTTTAAATAATTAAGAAAAATTATGTATTTTATTTTACCATAAATATATTTACCATACACATGTATTAAATGTAAATTGAAATAGAGAATGTAGATCTATATTTATGTATCTCTATCATATTTTATACATCTGTCTGATAGTGGTTGTTTTTATAGATATAGATAATACTATAAGTATAGTGAGAGAAAAGTAATACAGTTATAGACTATGGGATGTAGAGTAAATGTTATTTTTAAAAGGAAACGATTAATTTAGAGTTATTACGACTTGGAAGGGAATCACAATTAGTATAATATAATATCTTAAACCAAAATGAAATATATAAATTAAATTATATTACAAATCAATTATAAATTAGAATTGTACAATGTAAATATTATATATATATATTATAAAGTAACATCTCGTCTTTACATTTATAACTATCCACAATTTATTTGATAAAATAAATAATTTCTTTATTTAACTATAAGATTATTCATACTATAATTATAAGAAATACATAATTCATATTTACTATTCAATTTATACGAATTCAAGAAAATAATGCCCAAAAAAAATAATCTATTTCAGTATTGATCCTACATTTAACATTAAAATAGAATAACAAATATATACAATACATCACTTAATTATAAACAATACAAAGGTAGTTGACATAGTCAAACCGTAATTAATATATATATATATATATATATATATTCAGGTTGTAATTATTATATTTAAGATTAGAATACATTTTATTTAATTACGAATTCATTTTGAAATATACAACCGATATTATATTCATTTTCCGAAACCAATATAAATATATCTTTGGACAACTTATTAGGTTAACTTAACAAGTTTAATTATTAGATTTGATCTAAATATTGTTTTATACTAATTATATACATTATTTATGTGTATGATCATCCCTATGAATTTATAATATATATCATTAACAAATTAGTTTCATATTTATTCAAAAAATCATTATATATATATATTAATATAATTGTTAATATCTGTTAAATGAAATGAATATATCACAACCTTTATATAATTAAATATAGATTACATTATATAACACCTATAATGTTAAATAATATTTATAAGAGAATTATATAAATTATTATAGCTATTATAATTAAATAAATATTATAATATAATTATTATTGATAAATTAATTATATCAAATATTAGATAAATATGTTGTACATTATTTTATTTGAAATTGGAATAATTAAGGATATATAATATGTATAATAATAAAGTGTAAATATGTATATAATGATAAACGATTTATAATAATAATAATGATAATACACGATTGCTGTATTGACTCTATTTTTAGATTTCCTAGTGTTTATTAAACTCACAACTTTGCAAATGTGGCCTTTTTCTTTTCCATGGCCGCCTGAATAGATTTAATAAGATCTTCAGACTGAAGCATCGCTTGATTCCATGTCGCCTATATCAACACGTTTAGACAATTCATTAGTTCTTTAGTTGATAATATATTAATAATTATTAATATATTTATAATATAAAACAATTATATTTAAAATTCATATGAAATAGCGATGAATGAAACCTATATTTAATGTATATGCTATTTTGATGTATAAATCACATCCTTTTAAATTTAAATTGGATGATTAATTGTATTAACACAATAATTATCATTGATAACTTTATTATTTATAAATATTTATGATAATCATTTATTAGAAGTTTTTTTTATAATATTACAGATATAAATATACAGTATCTCTTATTTCTAAAGGGCTACATTCTACATATGACAGATATATTGACTGTTGTTGTCACCAAATGTGTATATATTTTAATATATAAAAATGCAGATATTTGTATTATAATTCATACAAAATAGATAAAATGATACATTTTAGACAATCAAATAATAATTAATGACAATCAATTTAATGTTGGACTAAATTAATATTATAAAATTATGTTATAAAATGTAGTTAAATGTAAGAAAGTTTATTTATGAAATATGAGATGAATAAAAGACGAAATAAATAAACGAAGATATTTGATATTATATATAGTTTTGTATCTAGTATAAAAATAGATTAGGTTAGATATTTAATTTAAATACTAAAATAAGATATTAAGAAGTATAAAACATACAATACTTTATAGTAAGAGAATAGGTAATTTAGTATAAATGAATTAGAATGAATTATAAAAAAGATTTGAGTAGTTATAAATATATTTTATTTATTAAATTTATTTTATTAAAATTTATTTTAGAAGCATAGTATTATTATTAAAGTAGAAGATAATATGGAAATAGTAACTGGTAATGGAATCCTAATGTCACTAATAATACGCCCACATTTACATGTAAATAGATAGAACAATTATATTTTTACTATAAATAGTCAACTATATTTATTATTTTGCTGATTGCCAAACATTTTTTTGTCATATATTAAGATTATATATATCTATAGATAGCCGTTTTTTATTAATATAATTATATACTTCTATATTAAATGATATGTTGAAAATTACCAATAATTAAAAATTGTAAATTAGTAAAATAAATTCGCATACATAAAATCTATTTAACTGTTAATTTTTAACATAATACAAATTAAATAAATTGACATTGTCATGATATATATAAACTTTATATATTAACATTTTATGGAAAATATTTAATCGCAAGGAAGATTTTTAATACAGTATATAGCCAAAATTAATTATTCTGAGTAAACTAGATTTGAAAATTCCTAATTTATTTTATTTTTAATTGTATGTGTATATCATACTTAGTTTATAGATCATATTAATAATTAGTAATTATACATATAAGTATATATATATACATATATATATACTCACTATAAGTTATATATTGTTTCATATATATATATATATATATATTATACAAATTATAATAATAGTAGCTACTAGTAAATCAATAGTACAATTTATTTAACTTTTTATCATAATATTTCAGTAGCTCTATAAAACATTGTTTTTCAATAACTTCTAATGAATATAATTATTTGAAAATTTCGGAACATGTCCAAATTGTAATTAGTAAGGTAATTTTAATAGGTTCATTTGTTAATTATTTGTATAGGGGTATAAGATCAAATACATATTATTTTTTATTTTACAATCTCGTTTTAGACGAGGACAATATACAACAGATATATTATGCACATATATTTGTATCTAACACTTAAATCAAGAGTTATAAATTAATGTATCAACGTATACAATTAAGAATACATTTATATAAGGTTTTCGATATAATTTATAGAAATAAATCTTAGCTAGAGATATTAGCTGGTTATCTTAATGCAAACTTCATAATGAAGCGGCAACTCGACTAGCAAGATACCACAATTATCAAACAGTATACCACAATTATCAAACAGTGGTCCACTGGTCTACTTAATAACATCATAACAAGTGTTATAGTACTACACTTATAACCCCTCGAGGTGAATCATCAGCCCCCTATTGTATTCATGCCGTAGTATACTTATAAACAATACATCATTAAGGGATTACGTAGGTAAGTTACCCTTATTATACCACTATAGGGTAGGCTATCACCTGGCAGAATATAGAGGTTATATAGAGGTCATAAGTTGACATCTTAAGAATATTGAGAAGAATTAGCACACATATCAGTAGGTTATAATGTGGTATTTAAAATGAATATAAATAAAATAGAGATGACAAATATGCTATGTAGATTATGAAATAAAGAATTACAATTATGAAAACATACATTATGTTTAATATTAGGAGGTAATACAGGTATAGAAGAAAAGAAGATATAATTAGAATTAACATTATATAATAGAAAATATGTGTATATTATGTAGGAACATGGATTATAGATTACAGATAGATACACCTGGTTAGTAAATTCACATTACTGATAGGTAATACATGAGATTATAGATGGGTAGTATTAGAATAAGTATGCCACCCAATATTGTAGGTAAATATTTAGAAGAATTAAATTATAAGTAGAATTAGTAAGAAATGTGTATTTAAGAGCTGACATGCTTCAGTTTAGCTGCTTCACATACTTCATATATTTTAATTTATTTATAATCTCTATTGAATTTATCATATCATTTAAGCTTGGTTTGTATTATTAGAAAGGCATTATATAATATTTGACTTATACTATTTGGACAAGATATTAGAGTTAAAGTTTAGAGTTAAAGTTTATACAATAATTACACATCTTTAAAGTAAGTCATCATGTTTTCCCCGTAATAATACTATTATCAAATAAATTGTTATATAATTTATCATTATTATATATATATATATATGATAGTAAATATTATGTAAACATATAATGTAAATACACTGTTACATAATACTAACATTGTATTCTAATCCATCCATTATAGTATGATCTTGCGAGTAATTCAAATTTATCTTTGAGCCTATAAAGCAGTATGATAAACGTATAAAATATATTATGCAATAGCTATTATTGAATCATAAGTATCGATATTGTTATTGTTATTTTGGTGGAGTCTGTTCATACCATCCAGGAACTTAGATGAAGTTGTAATCCTATAACTAAACGGCTCTAATGTCCCGCTATGAATTAATACGAGAGTAATACGAATACTAATTAATACCTTGTACCGCAATGGGAGATTTCTTAGCAATAGTCTCGGCCAATGAGAACGCGGCGTCCAGCATACTCTGCTTGTCGGTGAACATGCGTGAAACTAGGCCACAGTTCAGCGCCTCGTCGCCTCGCAGGGGCCTACACGTGTACACTAGTTCTCTGACCAAAGACTGTGAACCCACACAGCGCGGTAGTCTTTGTAACGTTCCTACGTCTGCAGCCAAACCTACGTCTACTTCCTTCAATGTGAATATATTAGTATTATTATAACTATTATTATTACAACTAAAGCTACCATTACCATTACCATTACTACTACTACTACTACTACTACTACTACTACTACTACTACTACTACTACTACTACTACTACTACTACTACTACTACTACTACTACTACTACTACTACCATTACTACTACTACTACTACTACTACTACTACTACCATTACTACTACTACTACTACTACTACTACTACTACTACTACTACTACTACTACTACTACTACTACTACTACTACTACTACTACTACTACTACTACTACTACTACTACTACTACTACTACTACTACTACTACTACTACTACTACTACTACTACTACTACTACTACTACTACTACTACTACTACTACTACTACTACTACTACTACTACTACTACTACTACTACTACTACTACTACTACTACTACTACTACTACTACTACTACTACTACTACTACTACTACTACTACTACTACTACTACTACTACTACTACTACTACCATTACTACTACTACTACTACTACTACCATTACTACTACTACTACTACTACTACTACTACTACTACTACTACTACTACTACTACTACTACTACTACTACTACTACTACTACTACTACTACTACTACTACTACTACTACTACTACTACTACCATTACTACTACTACTACTACTACTACTACTACTACTACTACTACTACTACTACTACTACTACTACTACTACTACTACTACTACTACTACTACTACTACTACTACTACTACTACTACTACTACTACTACTACTACTACTACTACTACTACTACTACTACTACTACTACTACTACTACTACTACTACTACTACTACTACTACTACTACTACTACTACTACTACTACTACTACTACTACTACTACTACTACTACTACTACTACTACTACTACTACTACTACTACTACTACTACTACTACTACTACTACTACTACTACTACTACTACTACTACTACTACTACTACTACTACTACTACTACTACTACTACTACTACTACTACTACTACTACTACTACTACTACTACTACTACTACTACTACTACTACTACTACTACTACTACTACTACTACTACTACTACTACTACTACTACTACTACTACTACTACTACTACTACTACTACTACTACTACTACTACTACTACTACTACTACTACTACTACTACTACTACTACTACTACTACTACTACTACTACTACTACTACTACTACTACTACTACTACTACTACTACTACTACTACTACTACTACTACTACTACTACTACTACTACTACTACTACTACTACTACTACTACTACTACTACTACTACTACCATTACTACTACTACTACTACTACTACTACTACTACTACTACTACTACTACTACTACTACTACTACTACTACTACTACTACTACTACTACTACTACTACTACTACTACTACTACTACTACTACTACTACTACTACTACTACTACTACTACTACTACCATTACTACTACTACTACTACTACTACTACTACTACTACTACTACTACTACCATTACTACTACTACTACTACTACTACTACTACTACTACTACTACTACTACTACTACTACTACTACTACTACTACTACTACTACTACTACTACTACTACTACTACTACTACTACTACTACTACTACTACTACTACTACTACTACTACTACTACTACTACTACTACTACTACTACTACTACTACTACTACTACTACTACTACTACTACTACTACTACTACTACTACTACTACTACTACTACTACTACTACTACTACTACTACTACTACTACTACTACTACTACTACTACTACTACTACTACTACTACTACTACTACTACTACTACTACTACTACTACTACTACTACTACTACTACTACTACTACTACTACTACTATAAGATACTACCTTTACTTGGAAGTATACATCCTCTGTACAATATCTAATATCACAAGCAGTAATCATGTCTACACCTGCACCTATACAAGCTCCATTCACTGCGACTATCACTGGCTTGGGACACTGTCAACGATAAGTACATATATAATAGGGAACACAAAGAATAATTATACATATATGTTGATATATATTAATTAAAAAATAAGTATATATATATATATATACATATATTTATATTCGTTATATTATAATAATTTATATATAAATTATATAATATAATATTGCAATGGTTTAATATAATGCTATAACATATCTTGGTAGGTATAATGATTGGTTAATATATATTAATTAATCATTAGATATTGTTTGAATTTCTTCTGATGCACACCTTTAGTAGTCAACATTAATATACTAAGATGATAATATTACATAGGTGTATACACAACATGTGTTAACTAATTGCCAATAGGTATATTACTTCACACAACGCCCTTGAGATTGCTGACCTTCTCTATTGAAGTGAATGCATTCTGGAAATGTTTAATGTGTTCCCTGAGCTGGAAGGCTTTCCTCCCGACGTCTGATACATCCGCGTTGCTGAACATCTTCACAGAATCCACCAGGTCTAGGCCTAATCAGAGTGTAAGGTGTACGGTAGACTGGGTCCATCGATGTGATTATTAAGTGTGAATATATAATATAATACATATCCGTATTTTATTATAATATGTATTAACGATTTTTATTTAAAAATGTAATATTTAGTTACGATGCATTTAAAGTTTGAGATATAAACTTAAATTTTAAAATTAAATTTACAATATTTATTATAATAGTCATAGATATATCGTATAGTCTTTAATTTTTACACTCACAATAAAAACATTTAAATTGTTATTTACAATTAATTATTTATTTGTATTACATTTATTGAATTTATACAATATATACCATTTATTATATTAATTATTAATATAATATCTATATTTCATTTATAAATATATTAATGGTTCCTAAAACTATAAACATTTTATAAAGTATTTTTATCAAAATATTTACAAAAACGAAATTACCAATATTCATTTATATTTATCGTATGTACGATTATATTAAAAAAGTAAAGATATTATAATTAATGATATCATTACAGTTAATTGTTTAATATAGCAACTTGTTTTTTTAGTTCTACTGGTCATATAACAATAAAATGTAAGTGCCTCCCAGATATAATTCTCCTTCATAAATTACCCCTTTACATTGATATAATGGGTGATTTAAATATGAATATAGATACCAGCAGAATATCTATGTGTTGCATACCTGACCTTCAGTAAACTATACACTATAATCAGAACAGGAATTCATCAAAATGATCATGAAATGATACACTTATTCAATTATTATCTATTAATTTAAAATAAAAAAGTATGAACCCCTCTAGTGTACAGTACATGAGCTTACTATAGGTATCTAGGTTTGTCATGTTTCACGCATATTTCAGAGTAGTTCATTGTAGTTAGATAGAGTAATGTAATATATGTATATTAAAGTGGGAGGGGGGGGGGGGTATTATTGTGAGAACAAGGAAGATGTCAAATAAAAGAGAATGAAGAAGATTGAATATTGTCTAGTTACATGGTGTTGTCTTTAAACTATAACATTTAACTTATAACATTTAACTTATAACATTTAACTTATAACATTTAACTTATAACATTTAACTTATAACATTTAACTTATAACATTTAACTTATAACATTTAACTTATAACATTTAACTTATAACATTTAACTTATAACATTTAACTTATAACATTTAACTTATAACATTTAACTTGTAACATTTAACTTATAACATTTAACTTATAACATTTAACTTGTAACATTTAACTTATAACATTTAACTTATAACATTTAACTTATAACATTTAACTTATAACATTTAACTTGTAACATTTAACTTATAACATTTAACTTATAACATTTAACTTGTAACATTTAACTTATAACATTTAACTTATAACATTTAACTTATAACATTTAACTTATAACATTTAACTTGTAACATTTAACTTATAACATTTAACTTATAACATTTAACTTATAACATTTAACTTATAACATTTAACTTGTAACATTTAACTTATAACATTTAACTTATAACATTTAACTTATAACATTTAACTTATAACATTTAACTTATAACATTTAACTTGTAACATTTAACTTATAACATTTAACTTATAACATTTAACTTATAACATTTAACTTATAACATTTAACTTATAACATTTAACTTGTAACATTTAACTTATAACATTTAACTTATAACATTTAACTTATAACATTTAACTTATAACATTTAACTTATAACATTTAACTTATAACATTTAACTTGTAACATTTAACTTATAACATTTAACTTATAACATTTAACTTGTAACATTTAACTTATAACATTTAACTTATAACATTTAACTTATAACATTTATATCTCAGAATGCTACCCATTTTTCAACAAATATAAAAATATCTTTAAACTAATATTATCTTAATGAGAACATCTCAGTGGTAATCTTTGTTTACTTTATTTAAACATTAATAAACGCTATCACTCTATATTTAGATAATAAGACAACATAAGACGACATACCTGAAGTAAATACTGGTCCATCAGCAGATATCACCACGGTTCTGCATTGTTTATCTGAGGATATTCTATTGAAGCAATCTGTGATCTCCCTGTATGTATTATAAGTAATTATACGTAGTAAAGCGTCGTCTTATTATGTCATATACTACAGATATATGTATGTATATATTATATTAGATATATATTTTAAAAAATCCTAATTTAATTATAATTATATTACACATCTATAAAAATATATTCACATGTAAATAATATAATATTTTATTATGTAAATATTGTTAGTATAAAAAGTATCATTATAAACACTGTCTATAAATATAGTTATATAATAGGCATATAAACAATTTATATATGGCATAACATTAGTATTTTCGCAATTATACTATTTATAAGATAAATACAGTTCAATATCTAGGATGAGTATGTATATCGCAATAGTATATTGTTTTAATTATATGATTCATCTGTAATACATCAAAGTACCTACGCATTATAAGTAGCGATAATTAAATAGACTACAGTGACTACACTGAACCCCCTTCCTACTCTCCTCCTCCACCTCCAGGGGGATATACTTACTCTCTCATCTTCAGATTCATCGCGTTCCTGATGCGCGGTCGGTGCAACTCTACGGAATAGACGTACTCCATAGGGTAGGTGACCTTCAGAGTTTCGTAGCCGCCGTAGGTCGCGATCGACCTCGCGCCCTTCATCGTCGCCGCCGACATCAACAACAACGACCTTCGCGTCACTATGATAGCTGTAAGGTCGGGGGGAGGGGGTGTATTCAGGCATTAAACCACGCATGCGTGTGTGTGTGTGTGTGATGAGTGAATACACATTAGAGGTGAGTGCATCCAAGAAATCATTATATCAAGTGAACATAAAGTAACTAATAGATTACAACTAATACAGATAACAAGTTATTTATTTATATAAATATATACATATATATATATATATATATATATATATAAATACTATATCCATAAGAAATCACAACTAATTAAAAGATAATGAATTACGATGTATCAATATAATTATTAATAAATATGAGATTGTTATGTTATTCTGAATAGATTCCATGCTATAAAATTGTTTTAATGAAAAATAATTATAACTGGTGAAATGTAAACGTCTAATTTGAAGAAATATATGAAAAATAGTATCAGAGAAATCATGCCGGGTTTATAACTAAAATTAGTATCCGTTCATTAGGTATTAAATAAGTTTTAGGATATCAAATAAAGCAAAAGTATATGATATTCTAATACAGGAATAGTTGATGCATTTCTCAGTATCTGATATATAAACTTAAGTTGTATACAAAATATGTAAACTACCCATAACATTATATACATTGATTAATAATTAAAGAGAATTTGTTTTCAAATAATATATTATAAGTTTAACGTAACTATTACGGATGATGTTTGAGAATTAACGTCGGTAGTTAAATAGGAATATATATTTATGAAAATCATAAAAATATTATTTCAATATTATAACCTATATATACTTAGTAAATAAAAACATAAAACTTATACCATATAAATAAATGATATAAAACAGATACGTTAATCATGTAATATAACACAATGAAAACAATATTAACATAAGAAAGTATATCTAAAACCACTCAAATGATGATGATGATAAATACCTGATATTGAGAAATTCATCTGTAAATAAGTACAGTTGTTTACATTTGTTAAACAGAACACTATGCTACCATAATATACAGTTATCATATTTATTTGTAATACTTTTTTATGACAATAACAATATAAATTAGTAGTTGAATATTACAAGGAAATGAATTAAGGTAAATATAACCAATGTCTAGATCTCATAAGTGTGTATAATCTCACATATATAGTGAAATTACATGTATAAATGGAGTCATACTTCTATGATCTGGTATTATCATAATAATGTTATAATATAGTAGTTTATTATAATGAATACATACATTATAACATTTATAATCTATTTGAATACCTGCATACTAGTGTTATATATTAAGCTAGTATACATAATCAGTATGTAAATACAGAATCGTGTGTTATATTCGCTTGATTAAGTTAACTATTTGTATGTTTAAATTTAATTACTATTTGAATTAAAGTCAATCGGATGCAATGATATAAAGAAGGTGGATGGCAATTGACGCACGTAATGCATGTATAAGATAGATACACAAATGGCACTTTTATAGATAAATTCACAAAATGGCATTAGTGATCAAATATACAATATAATATATATTGGTGTATACCATATATATATAGACAATATATATATATATATATATATATGTGTGTGTGTGTGTGTGTGTGTGTGTTTATACACATATGTATTTAGTCTAATTAGTAATCGTACTTTATCAATAGATGTATCGATGATACAATGATTATATCATACAGTTTATGATTCATATAGTGTATGTATTGATGCGTGAATATATAAATATAATCTATTTATAGCTGTCTACGAGTCATGCGGTTGGCGCCCGCCTCAATTGTTGGTAACCCCATTCTCTATCAATGGTTCATCATGAACTACATCCATTTATAAGGTATTATCTCTAATAAGGCCGCCGATTATTATTACTAGAATTTCAGAGATCAATATGGACGGTACTTATAACTGTCACTCAAAACATCTGTTACGCACTACTGTTCACTTTAAAATATGTTGACTGAGTAACACATCTGTATATATATATATATATATATATATATATATATATATATATATATATATATATATATAGACTTGTATGTATATATATACGTATACTATATTATTAAGTGTTTATATTCACACGATATATTCACAATGATATTCGTACCGCGTATGTATAAGTACACGTCTATGTATTTTATTGTATCCGCATACTATGAAGTACTCATAGTTAACATTTAGCAGAACAAAATCATGTGAAGATATGTACTTGACTATTAATACAGATCTGACGTGGTAAAGGTGAGATGAAGTGTCCTGAAGATTTAGAGAGTCGATATATCAACACAAATAATATAGCATTGCTTTTGTTATCGAGAATATTACTCATAATCGGTTATTAACTTATGGATCAGTATTTCGATGAGGGATATATGTTGTTTGAAAATAACCAGTAATAGTTAAGTAATTCTACGATGTATTAGTAACATTGAGACAACTTATTACAATTTATTTTCCATTTTAAGAAAGTTGAACAATTAGTTTATTTTGACTAATGGATTAATTTTGTCAGGTGACCTAGATTTAATTTGAAATAAATTTCATAACTCATTATACTTTCAATACCTTCTAACATATCACTATATTATTTACGTATTATTTCATAATACATAAATTTATCATAAATATACATTATGAAATAATACATAAATAATATAATACTAAGTTAGAAGTTCTTGAAGGTATAATGAATTATGCATATTATACATTGTATAATATGCATTTTATATATAATTAGTATATATATATACAATAAATAATGTAATAACAACTGTAATAAACTATATTTTCATATTTGTCAATTTGTGTATATAATTATATATTATTTCATGTGTATTTATGTATTATTTTATAAATATATAATATAGTTTATATATATATGTATAATATACATTTTATATATAATTAGTATATATATACAATATATAATGTAATAAAAATTGTAAATAAACCTACAATATAATTTTACTAAACAAAAACTTTAGACAGCATTTACTCAGAATAATTATTTTTAACAAATTGGTATCTTGTAAATGAAGTAAAAACTTAAATTATTAAGATAATTTTTCAATTTCTTTTGTTTTAGCAGTAGTATATATATATATTGCTATAATCACATTAAATATCGTATATTGTATAATTTTGACGTATCTCAAAATACAGTTCTAGATATATACACTTTTAATAATTGTAAAAAAATATTGTAATTATTTCAAAAATTCAGGCTGCTACTTCATTTTGAATACATGCATTAAATTTGTATCTTCACATGTTAAATTTTAGAATTGTGGTATCCCCTTAATATACGAATATTATCGATAAATTTGGTAATAGTTAAATGGATTATATCTGGAAACAACTCATACTTAGGGGTTACAGAGTAATACCGTAAATAACAGTGACCGTAAGTAACAGTGACTGTTAGTAACACTGACCATTACTGACTCAGTAACTTACTGAGTGTCACTCTGTCAGAATATGTTGGTTACGCAATAAACTAGGAATATTTAATTAAATAACAAAAAATTGTGTACTAAGTACAATACTTTATAGGCACACTTCAGGATATAATTCAATTAGGAAAATAAAATAATAAATCAAAACCAAAGACATCAAACAACACCAAAATATCAATCCGCAAATATATATATATATATTTTAAATATTGTATATTATATTCAATGTATATAAAACACATATTTTGTGCCTGATTTAATGTGATTCGAATATTTTTAATTATGTAGTAGACTACTAGTAGTATATAAGTTACGGATTATCTGTAAAAGATTTGCGATTTGAACGCCGCAAAATATTTTATTCTAAATAGTGATTTTACAATATTGTAATATTGGCCATCATAATTAGAGTATGTCTATACATAGACTATCATACAAACAACAGTTTATCAGTAACATATATATATATATATATATATATTTATAGGCTCACTCAGGATGTAATGCACCTAAAAAAACCTGGAAATATCAAAACTAAACCCAACCAAACCAAAAAGTGAAAATAACTAAAACTCAAAATATTAATTACCAAACATACACATATATATATATTAATGATAGGCCATTGCATGTATGACTATATACATAGAAATACATTAATTATAATAGCCAATCATACGCTATTGTAAAATCACTAATTCGAATATTATTTTAACAATTTTACGGGCAGGTCTCGAAGCTTTAGACCATGTATACCTAAGTTACACAATGTGTAATAGATGTATTTGAGTGACATATATATTATATACAATATATATTATATATTATATCATATATAAAGTATATAATATACTATATAATATAGTCTTTATTAAATATTATATTTAATATAAGTCATACTTAAAGTACCGCTAATCTTTAATCCTGAAATTCTAATAATAATAATCAGCTTAATTATTTTATAATCGTGAATCTCGAAGAAGGCCGCCCATTTATATAATATAAGGATCTTATATTATAATGGCGGAGAGATAATATTAAATATTATAGTATAATTATTATAATAATACTATTATTATAAGTATTATTTTATAATAATTATTATTATAATAATTATACTATGTTGAGATCAACCGATCTATTGGTCCATCGGTAAATTCTACGGTCAGAACTATTGGTCCTACTGTCAATTCGATTTCTATAATATAATAATATAGTGAAATTATAAAAATAATAGTTTAGTTATATTAGAATATTATATTCAATATAAGTATTATAGTTAGAGTATTATATTAAATATAATATAACTTATATTAGCTGATAACATTATGTTAAAAATATATACTACGGTCATTCTTTTTATAAAAATCGAATTGACCGGTGGACCAATAGTTCTGACCGTATAAATGACCGTATTGAGGCCATATATTCATTATAATTATTATAATGATTATATTATAATAATTATTATTATAATAATAACCGTGAAATTGACCGGTGGACCAATAGTTCGGTTGATCCCTATGTTGAACATAATCATTATCATAATGATTATGATAATCATCACAATGTTCAACATAATCATTATGATAAACATTATCATAATGTTGTCCCTTTACATAATAATTATGATTATGATAATTATTATCATAATAATTATGATAATATTATTATTAAATATATAACTACTAGATAACGTTTATCTAAGATAAATTGATCGATATGTTAACATAATAATGATATATACCTTTTATATATATAACTACAATTAGTTTTAGTTGAAAGTATCGATTTAATATATATTCAATATAATATAATATTGACAATAATTATTATTAAAATATTACATAAGAGTATAAACTTAATTATAAAATATTATGTAGGTGAAGGTTTAAAAGTTTAAAGGGTTTACACAATGATTATAAAATCGGTTAAATAATAATTCAACTCAAATTTGTGGGATGTACTAAAAGTCAGTAGTATTCGTATAATAAGTCAGTAGTAAATCAGTAGTAGAAATATATGTACTATAGCATGGCCTCCTTTAGCTTGAAGCTAAAGGAGGCCATGCCTATAGTGGATATTATACTTTTATATTAAAAATATATATATACATTACTTTATTATATTATTCAGAAGAAAACCAGTATTAACTAAATCCTAGTAGTATCCCAGTAGTAATCTATTCATCCGCTCATTTCTCTTCCGCCACACTTATCTCTCAATTATCTCTTTTATTCATTTATGAATAATTGTATCTATATAGTATCTACAAATGTAGTACATTATCAAATAGCATAATATTGTATTTCTAAATATATATATATTGTATTTACTCTGAAAATAAGTATAAAGATTCATCAAAGGGAACATAAGCTATTGTAATAGCTTCTGGAAACCCATGGGTTTAAATATAGAATAAAAATGAAAAAAAAACTTGAAATATACACTTCTAAAATATTATTTTTATTTTATGTATACAAAATTATAAGAAATGGGTATACTAAAAAATGTTGAGATTGAGTATGAATATTGAGGAATAATATTTTTTGTTACTATATAAATAATAGTTATATCTATTATAGACTATAATTTATAGTAGTATACTATCTCTAATTGTATAAGCTCTAATCGTAAGGTATAAATTATTGAAATTTACTTAATATTATAACAATTTCTCATAATTTTGTTAATAATTTTTTATATGCGTATGTTTATAATGCATAATTAGTGCACTTATATTAATTATAGGTACTTTTGAGAAAAATATAATACATAATTTTAAAGATAAACAATTATATTTACAATTTTAATAAAATAATATTTTTGATAAATAAAAATCTAACGTAACACCAGCTATTAACAACAATAAAATAGATATATTAATTAAAATAGAAGAGGGCAAGTGAAGCTAAGAAACGAGAGCATGAGATATAAGCCTAACGGGATATAAGATTAGAGCAGAAGTATTTGAGGTCATGGAAATGTGCATGATTAGAGAAGATGGAATTTGAGGTCTACAAAGTAAGTATCACCTTAATAGGGTGAACAAGATGAGAAGTGACCTCTAATGGTAGGCATTAGAGGTCACATCTATGTCATAGTAAACACTGAATATATTCATCTGTATACTAGTGAAATTGTATATATATAAACTATAAGTAAGAATCTTTAGAATTAGTAAGTTAATGAAATAGTAATGATTTAAATATAATGACTTAATTCTCATTAATTATTTTAACCATTTTTAAAGTGATGTTATATAATTGTAAGCATGTATTTTTTTACCTATAATATATTATTTATAAAATGTTATATATATTATACTTATTTATACATTTATTATTATTAATTTTAAATATATCCTTATTTAAAAATATCATTTCCATCATGTGAATATTAGATTCGGAAATTCTTTGTAAGCACTAAAGTATATATATATATATATATACAGTATATAGGAGTATACTTTAAGATATTTAACATATAACAATGTATTTATGTTGACATAGCTTCATCTTGATGGTGTGAATAATAGATTTATAGTTTACAAAAATAAAATACAAATCTATTGTGTGAATCATAGAACTAGAGAGAATCTCTCTAGCTCTATGGTATGCATATATAATACCCCTATCATTTATATATGATATATACATTTATCATTATTGTTTACTCTATAATAATCCAACTTTAAACTTTACAAGACTACTTTATTAAAATTATATGTATAAATTTCTCCTTTCCAAATTTTACAGCATAAATATTGGTAAATATTATATTTGTCATTATATTATGCAGCAGTTTTTGATGTTGTTATTTTCGATTATTCCCTATCATTCATATTTTTTAAGCGGGTGTCATACATACAAATGGTAGACCATTTTCCGTGTTGGTGATAACGAGTAAATGTATGGTCGAATACATTTATATTGCTGGAATATATATTCCAGATATAGATATATCCAGTTCCATTCATTATATTTTACAAAATGATATATAACGTATATTGAATTCGAAAGTCATTAACCTTATTTATAAATAGTTTATTAATTCATGATATTATGTAGGATTGATTAATATTCATAAATCCTTGTTATTTATCAAAAGAAGTCCTTGTACTTCTATTGGTATCACATAATATATATCACCTATTGTGTACACAAACTACCGACATTACCTCATATGTTAGATATCTTACCAATGTACCCCTCTTTAATAAGCCCTCGCACTACAAATTCGCACTTGAATCATATTTACATACATACGTCTCTCATCGACTTAGTTTCCATTTCACTTCTAATCACACTAAGCTGTAAATCCTTCACTTCAGGAACTATCAGTTGTCAGTTATCGACTTAGTTTCCATTTCACTTCTAATCACACTATGCTGTAAGTCCTTCACTTCCGGAACTATCAGTTGTCAGTTCTCTAAATATAACTTCCACATTAAACATTTAAGTTTTAGATACATCTTAACGACTTTCTGTAACTCACCCAGCACTCCATATTTTGTATATATTATATACCCATCATATCATATCGAATATTCCATTTATGTTCCATTCTCAAGTTTAATAGTATCTTAGTATAATTATGCTCACTTATTTGTTTTTATCATTATTTATGAATAAATACGTATTTATTTACATTCTGTTTATACTTTATGATTTTCGCATTCTTGATCTATGTACTATTATCATGCACTATAAAATAAATGTAGGTTCCTACATTCAATGCAAGTCAAATTCAGATTTTATTAAGGGTAATATTTTATTAAAAATAAATGAAATTAATACGATAGTATTAGTACAATACATATGGTAGGATTAAGTATATATATATATATTTATCCTATAGGAGTACGAATTTTAATAATTAAATAATAATAATGAGTATGAATTGTTCGTCTATAAATAGCTCATGAATACACGGAAGGCATGGAAGAGGGGGCTGGCTCAGCAGTATTAGCATCACTACATTGTACTGTAGTAGCGCAAGAGACGCATGACACGTCACACGTGGGTTGATGAGGTGGTGTAGACTCTGAAGGTTGGCGTTCTTGTATAGAGAATACTTTCACGGACGATTTGTACTGATGACATAATAATGTATTTATATGTATTCCAATGATATATATATATAGGTAATCATGATAATCACACATACACACACACACATATATATATATATATATATATATATCAACCTTATTACTGATAGGTTTCAACTGATACATAGTATTAATGTCGTGTATGTCATCTATAGGACTACTATTCTCGGTAACGTATACTTTTAAATCTACAATCATTGAGGATATGTATTAATATTAATGACATATTTATTTAACAGTTATATAAAAAAGAAATGTTATGATACATAAGTTTTAGGCTAATATATATATATATATATATACTTTTTTATTGTATGCTTATGAAGTAATAGTAAATTAATAGTATTATTAAAATACATATATTGGTAAAATTACCCATAGGAATGTTCAAATTTAATTTAAGAGTTTCTTCCACTAATGATCCGTCTATAATTTCTCCTGTCTTTGTATATCTTATGAGACACACACCTAAAGGAACGGAATGTATACAATTAGAAATTTATAAATAGTTGTAAACATTAATATCTATAAAGTATCCTATAGCTAAAGCTTTAGGATCATAGGATACTATACATTTCATATTAAAAAATACAATACTAATATAGTATATAACCAAGTTATATATAACTACTAAATAATACATAGGTCAGCAGGCTAGACGAATAGTCATATATATATTAATGGTAATGCCTACTAGGTATAGATATAAATAATATACTATTAATTATATATACTATTATAATATACTATTATTAACTAATTAGCAAAGCCCTGGGCTATTAGGTATAAATATTAATAATATATATATATATATATTATCCTATAGGATTAATACTATCGTTAGCTAATTAGTAATAGCTACAATACATGTTTTGTATGCTTCACAATAACTCCATCTCACTTCAATCGTGGTATTATTGAACAATAGGGAACAATAGTATGCATGTCTAGTGAATATCTATCTTACAATAGCGGACAGTATTACAGGTTCTTGCTATGTATGTTACCGCAGCAATTCTCAGGATGGAGACCATTTAAACATTGTTTTCAAATAAGTTAGAATAATCATTATTAAAACCCGTGATTAAATATGAATACACAAGTTTAACACCTACAAAGTACTTATGAAAAGTACTATACATCTACTTATGATTAATTTGAAATTCTTATATTTTGCTTGAAAAAAATATATTTTGGAGTTTCGCTCATATAAAAAAGATTCACATAGGATGATCTATAGCAGTGGTTCCCAGACCTTTTTCTTCGGCGACCCCTTTTTAAGTTTTTTTTATAAAACGACCCCCAAGTATAATTTTTTTTAAATAAAATATTTAAAAAAATAAGTTAAAAATAATATATTATTTTTAAATATTGTGTATTTGAATTATTGACACTAATTTATCAATATATGGCTGTTTTTCTGATAGAGTCCATTACTTTTTAATGTACGTCTTGAATTTATTTGAATTAACATTTCTTTACTGGCAATACATTTCACGATATATTTAGCGCATGCAAGGAAGAATACGTTTTTCAGAAATTGTGTATGGTTACTTTGCTTTTGCAATATTTAATGCTATCTGTATAAAATTATATTAAAATATTATACATATTAAAATTATATTTACTTTATATATACTTAATATATAAGATATAATTAGTTGTTATTTATTTTAATGTTATACAATTTATAAAATAACGCGACCCCCAGTTTGGGAACCACTGATCTATAGATACTCTCATATTAGTATACTTACTACGAATCTGCTACACAATTGTTTATGACTCGATGATTATCTAATAATTAGCAGAGGGCGCCTCAACAGTAGGAAAGGGAGAAACCCCCCCCCCGCCATTGTTACACCTATAGACAACAACACAAGGTCACTTACCACTATTAATGATACACCTGACATTATGTTCGGCCTCAGTGACGGTGTTACCCAATGTCTTCATAACACCCAGACAGAAGTCTACCATTGCTTCGTTGTTCTTTACTTTCGGTGAATTCTGTATGTCGTTAATATAGATAAGCATTAGAAGTGGCCGGCTTATAAATCATATGCGTAATTAGTTTTATCATTAAAATGTATAAATATCTATACTATATATATATATATATATATATATATATATATATATATATATATATATATATATATACATATTAAATATAAGTATTTAATGTATATCTAATATATGTATTAAAGAACACTGACCTTATCATTGATGTAATACCAAAACGTTTTGTTAAGCATGTTCCCTTTCGTTATAGTAAACTAAGTAATGGACATTGTCGTATTAATCATTTATATAATAAATAGCACATATTACAAGTCACTGATATTACTAAACTATATATTATAAACGTCAGCTGATGGATCAGAAAGAGATGTATATGATCTATTGTTTATCATAATCAGTTTTAACAATGAACTACAGGAACAAGGAATTAAATTAAACAACTAATCTATTTGTATAAAGAAACATAAATAATACGCCTATTATATTTAAAATTTGATGAGAAATGACATATATACATGTATATGACATAATAATAAGGACACGTATAATAAGGACATGACCTATAGGTTAAAAAGTGAACACTAAATAATAACAATACCTCTTTTATCTGATATTTGTCAGCTATTTCTCTTATTATTTGTTTCATGTCATTCATCTATAGTATAATATATAATTATAATATATATATAGGATAATATATAGGTATATATATATATATAATACTTATAATAATAATAGTTTCAACAATGACCTTTATTTTTTTACTTATTACTTCGATTATGCTGATGTTTATGTCTTTTACATTCTTTAATTTAATTTTGCTATTATAAATGTTTTTAAATATGTATAATTAAATAAAATATAATTGATTATAATAATAATAAACTAGTATATGATATTAATCATTTTCAGGATATATATTACTATTAAATACGTTAATTTAGGAATTTAATATATTCAACTTATAATTATGATAGATTAAATCTATAAATTGTATTTGGAACAATAAATAAATAACATATTAAATGTTGATTTGTAGGATAATATATGACATGATCTATTTCTATAATTAATTAAATAATATACTCAAGATTACCTATATATATATAGTTATACCAAATCTCTTTGTTATAACAATAGTTGTTATAACTATATTTATAACAAAGGGATTTGGTTATATATATATATATATATATCCCTGTGTTATAAGTATTAAGTAATACCAAAGCCCAGGGCTTTGGTAATAGCTAGTAGGTATACCTAGTTATGACTATGTGTATGTGATAATCATAAAACGTATAGTATAAGGAGGAGGATTAAAGTAAAATACAAATTAAAATTTAAAGTATATTCTAAATTACACGATGATTACATTTTAGAATGCCTATAATATGAAATGATGTTTAGAGTAATATACGTATAAATACATAACTTAGGGCATATCATGTGTATGCTAAGTGTAATAATGATTAACTTACGGCGTATTCTTCTTTTGCTTCATTATCGCTATCTCCACATTCTGAACATGTTTAGCCAATAGTCGCAGTGACTTCTGTTTGCTATTCTCATTTACATACCTGTATATACATATATATTGTTGTGTATATTAGTGTTTGCGTTTAATAATATAATAACTTTTCATTAGAGAAATTCTTGAGAAACTTTGAGATAGTCTTGAAAGAAGGCCTTTCGTTTAGAGTTTCTGACCAACAAGCGTGGATCAGAGAAGTGCAATCGAACTTATTAACATTCTCCGCCATCTTTGGTCTGAACGCATTATCGGATGATTTCACTACTTCCGCCAGTATTTCTTTAATTGGTGACATTATTAACATTTATAATGAAATTATAAGTTTAATTTTTATGTAAAAAAATAAGATTAATTAATTGACCGTTTAAGTTTATAATATAATATCTGTAAACCACTTAATATATATATATATAATTGTTAAATAAATAAAAACCAAACCAATTCTGTCTATAGATATATTTATCTAATCAGAAAATCTATAATAAGTATTCCTTGCTAATATAGTACAATAATTTGTATTATTATATTACTAGGTATACCTATATATTTTAGATACCTATATACCTGTAAATTATGTAAATAATATATAAATATGATATTAAATTATAAATATATATTATTAATTGTATAATAGTGTTTTTAATTGTGTATTACTTCTAATATACATCTAAAGTATATAATTTCCAATAATAATCATATTTAATAATCATATTATATCGATCCTAATATGATTTTGTAATAAATGATTGAAGATTTGAAGAGTTGAATTAATGAAACTAAGTAATTTCTCATGTTATAGTAATAGGAAGACCTGTTAGAGATACACATCTATGTTATAGGCCATACTTACTATAAGATACATGGTTTTACAAGTTATATACTCTACATGTACAAAGGAAACGCGAAGTTAGATCTATTATAGGGTAGTAACATAGGGTAGTCGAACAGTTATCATTATCAATGTGTACTATATATATATATATATATTGGTAAACATGATAGTATATATGTATTAGATTACATCGGTCAATTTAATTAGTGACCTAATTTTCTCGCACACAAACCTTGAACGGATAACGTGCCCGGCTCATTATCGTACGGTTTCTCAAAGGTCAACAGTTCAAACATGATCATCGCGAACGAGAACACATCCCCTTCACATGTTCCGCGTACCGCTCTTCTAGGCAGACGTAACAGTTCAGGCGATATCCAGAGTGCATCACGATCATCGTTATCTAATCGAACATAGGGTCTACTGTAGATAACACCACATAGATAACGCCGCTATAATGTCGACTATTGTTTACATTATCACCCTCGGGTTAGGTCTATCTTAAACCAACAGGTGATACTCGACGGCTTTTAGAATAGTTACGCCTATTATAGAATTTTAGTATACTTAATCATTTAAATATACATGTATATATTTACATAATTTAAATATAAATTGAACGACTAATATATAATTGACACACACACACAAAAATACACATATACATATAAATACTCATACACGTATGTATGAATATACTGGTATGAACCTAAATCATTGACAATATATAGACTGGAGTCGCGTGATCGTAACGAAGGAAGTCCGTAATCGGTGACCTTCGCCCTCCACGTCTGATCAATATACACATTCCTCGAATTCAGTGAACCGTGAGATATCAAGTGGGATTCGTGGATGTAACACATCCCCTGTGATACAGATTATCATGTAACAATAACCAATACGATGTAATGATATATCACTATAACAGGGTATCACATCTGTTATAATTAATGATACTTAGAGGTGAAATATATTATTGACATTGTGTATTTATATTTGTATACGTGTATATACAGGTGTGTATAGATATATAGGTGTATACCTTAATTTATCGGATTAATAATTTATTTAATATTATATATAATTTTGGAGATAGTGGAGTACTTAGAGTATGGTGTTGTGGCATTGAAAGTTTGACAGATGAACAGGCAAACATTGTATCTATGAAATCTATGAATCCACTGACCAACTTTACAGCTAAAAATTCACTCCCTAAGAAGTCTGAATTTGTAATCATATACGATACATTAGACTATTATATACATACATAACATAATATGATATCTGCACGATGGCGCCATATTAACCAGCGTAATGTCATGCGCAAATGATAATCTCCATTCGAAAGTCATATTTGGACTTTGTTCTAGTATATTCTGTAACGTGATTGTATATTAATAAGATATTTCAAATAAATATATTTAATTATATATTCATATTTATAATTTAATATTTAAATACTTTATATAAGGTACACGCACACACACACATATATATACCTTATGTATATTAATATTTGTATATACTGGATGTTAATGCGTATCAATACATTATAAATATAACTATGTATACATTATATACATATATTCACTTTACTCCATGCTTATATATTTCATTCCTTATTATATATTATTTATTTATAAATATGAGCCTATACGTTTGTTTAACTATATGTAGCTATACAGTATACAGTGTGTATACTATACACACTGTGTATACTATACAGTATACACTATACACACTTTACACTGGTCACACTTTACACTGTCTGTCATCAATACATACGGTCAGAGGGCCTCTATTGCAGAACTCGTAAAGTAGACATCCTCTGTCAGCCATTACTCCGTAATAACCAACCAGATTAGGGTGACTCACTTCTTCCATCTACGGGGTGCAAATATTTATTTTACATATTTAACGTATATCTTATACTTTTTATATAATATATAAATTATAAGTTGAAAGTAAAAATAATCGTTAATTTTAATAATTATATATAAATTATAATTAAATAATTACAATTTTGATTTGCCGAAGTATGGTTCTATTCCTCATGTCAATACTATCGTTTTTCTTAAACTTCAATTCAATTCCAACACGACCCTTTGGTAAGTAAGGAGCATGATTAATAGTGCATTAGTCATTGTTTTATTATATATACATATACAATAGTACTTGCACTTTATATATATAACATTTAATTATATTTGTCACATTTTTAGCCGTATTTATCTCGACTCCTTCACGTTTACATCAAACAGTAGTGACGATAACAGTACACAACCCTATAGTGCAGCTGCAGTACTGCTCAACATCGAGCATATTCTAACTAACAGATGCAACTTATAATGCTATATATATACACCCCTGTAGGGGTGACAACAACAGAAAATATAATATATTAGTTTGAATCCATTAATATATATATACTAGAAAAGTAACAGAAAAAAAATTCAATCTTCTAATATTTATTATTATATATATATATATATATGAAACTGTACAACTCTACTGTACAACTGTACTAACTACAGACACTTACCCTATAGCTGTAGAGTATGAGATGATTCATCGTAGCGTAACAAGCACCACTGTCGCTAAGAGAGCCGCAGTCACGATGTTCTCCACCATTGTTGTGCGCCACTAACTTCAGCTCGTATTCGTTGATACATCTGATACGCTTTAGCTGCAGACACAGCCGTATCTTGCTAGGTAGGTAGGTTAGCGATGTTATCACACACGGGAGGTTATGCCTCATGTAGGAGGTGTATAGTTCTACTGTAAATAGGTATCTTATTTTCCTTAATGATCGTAATATCTTCATAATACATGATTTAATATTATGATTTATATAAAGTTATTAAATAGTATACCTATACTATTTATTTTATTGTTATATATTCGTATATATAATATATAATTGATATATAATTTAAATGTATATAATATATTTTTAATCCATAAATTATAATAAATGTTAATGATTTATAATTATCAATATATATTACAATAACAATTTAATAATACTCGTTGAACTAACAAATCTAGCAATGCTTATATACTAAACTCGTTTGTATAAATATGAAATATGTATAGTGAATATTAACCTATATATGAAATATAACAACGATAGAAGAAGTATAGCTGACACCAGAATGTATATAATGTACGCATGTGTTTGTTCTGTATTATTAATATGGGTTACTGATGCCATTATCTGATATATGTAATTATTATATATATATATATATATATTATTTTCAATATATTTGTTATATACTGATTGGTTTTTATAAGTTATTATATTTTAAATATCTAATAAATAATATATTTTAAAAAAAATGGGTCAATATTAATATTAATAACTATAATTATAAATAACATACATACTATAGTAATACATATTTATGATGATTACTATAGTTATTATATGATATATGTGGCTTATAAGCTATATCTATAGCATATATGAATATAGCTTATTAGTAGCTAATAATCTACAGTAATATATATATATATATATATATATATATATATATATACACTATAGATTACTAATTCAGTGTTAATATCACTAATCGCAAACATACAGTAATGCAGATAGTAATGAAGTTGCAAATAACGTCGATCAGAAGGTGGATCGAGCATGTTTGTATACCTACCCTATTATTATATATACGTGGCTGATATCATAATATATTATGATATATCCAGGGATATATCTATCTCCCTGATATATCTATATACTAGGGTATCTATGCAAAATATTACAATATATTCCTAATATGTATTTATAATCATAATATATTAGTAGACTCTATCTATATACAGCCTATAATTTATACCTTCCTCTTTACATTTGATATTCTTCCATCCACATGAAGGTTCTCCCACAGGAATAGATTGCCTGTGTTCATCTGTATTGTATTGGTTCGTATATTCATTAGTAAATAGAATTTAATTTATTATTTAAATAATTCACTACTATTTATATTTAGAAACAATTACGAAATTCATAGATATAAAATTACAATAATTAATGATGCATCATTAATTATTAGTCCATGGACTCAACCGATAACGAAAAGTGTTACCAATAATAACAATACATGCATAATAATCCTATATAACTGGTCCTACATTATAATATGTATTTTTATAATCCTATTGTTTAGCATTATTGCAATAACAATATACAATATGTAGTTATAAATACTATGGAATAATATATATATATATGGGAAAGTATACTTTATAACCTAGGTTATTATATATTAGCCAATATAGAAACTTTAAAAATAAATGTTCTTAACAATTTATTACTCAATATTTGTATTAAAAATTAATAATATATTAATATTATATGATTATAGATATTATTGTGATTTTTAAATTTTATTTAATCTTTTTATTCAGTAGATAACGGGGGTGTCTGTATTCAGTACCCATGTCCGAATACGGACACCCTAAATACCATTAGATAAACTATATATTATTGATGAATCAATCAGAAAAATTACAATTACATTATTTATAATTAATTTTATGAATAATTTAATATAATTTAATAAGTAATTAATTTATTAATTTTTATTATTTTATTAATTAATAATACAAGTTATGTATATACCATCGATATAAAGAAAGCTTTCTTATATCGATGGTATACACATAATAACATTTTTAAATTTAGTTTAATTTGTGGTATTAATTATAACGCACAGATTTGTATGAAAATCAGAATAGTTAACACTCAGCAAAACAAACTACGTTCTGATTGGTTATAGGGTGTCCGTATTAAGAAATTTAGAGTGTCCGTATTAGGGACTTATATGACCTATCTAGATATATGCTTATAACTTAATAAATATTTGAATACAAATATAGCACTTATGAATATAATTTTAGAATGCTTTAGTTTTAATAATATATTATTATGTTTTATATCGATATATTTGAATATTCTTGAGAAGGTTTTAAGTTGAAATTTTTTTTTCATAAATTTAAAAACGTAATAAAAAAATCAGTTTATTGGATTATTTTAAATAATTAAAAAATATAAAATATTTATTTTGACTATATATAATTATGAATATTTTATTCGTCAACATTTGTGTGTAGAGTTTATGATTTCTGAGATACTGAGAGTATCAGTATTCGGGTACTGTCCCTATTCGGATACTTTCCCCTATGAATATCTACTATACACATCTCTGCTACACAAGAGTGTTCAATAACAAGTAAACCTGAAGATCCTGGCCATTGCAATCTTCTTACGTAGCTCATATTGACACCTTCACTGGTTTGGAATCTGTACTTTCCACTTATAACTATGAGGTCGTATATGTCAATTGAGTAACCTTTTTGAATCTGAATATAGGTTATATAAGTGATAATATTAATATGATATAAATAAATAACCAATATTATATTATATATATATTATTATATTTATTAAATCATATTATACTATAGTCATATATTAAAATATTAAATTAGGTAATATATGTATATATTACCTATGGGTAATAGCATATATTGTGTAATTATAAGAGTTATAATTATTTATATATATATATATAGTTAATTCTAAAGAACATAATTAGGAAAATCTCAATTCTCATATACACCTATATTAGACAACTATAGATATGTTAGAAACTTAACAATAATGATAATAATAATATAATTTTCATATGCACAATAATTAATCTATCTATTTTTACAATAATTTAAAAAACTTTCTAAAAATTATCTTACATATGTGTTACAGCAAAATTAAATATTTTGATCAATAACAATAATGTATACATTATACACATTATTATAACAAATCAATGGGTATACCCTATATATATATATATGTATCTATACTACTAATTTAGTATATCCTAATCTATATTCTAAGTTTATATTTTACTTATATAAATAAATTAATTTAGGAAAGCCAAAATAACCATCGATATTGTAAAGTTAACTTTCCGATCTCCATTTTTATCCAATTTAACAATGCCAGACTTACCTAAAGAACAAGATCCATGTTTTAATATCTATATCATTTATAATAGATTTTGTTATATTTATGTATATTATAACATTAATATATAGATTATTTCACTAACACATATGTAAAGTAATGGCGATTGTTAAGATTATAATATTAGTTTATTAACTAATTAACTTCTTTATAAATGTATTAAGGTTCATATTAATATAATACAAATTTGTAAATTATTGTTATACAACCGCATAGCACAAGCAAACCATTGAAGGTGACATTGTAGAATATATCCATGAGTCTTTTGTTAACGATTACGCTCTTCCTGTCGCGGATGTGTGTGTAGTCTTTGTTCTCGCGCAGAAGTTGTTTCATCGAGATGAACCACAGAGATATCGCGTCGTATAGGAAAGAAGCGTGAATATCTACCTAATGTTAAAGCAGCGTTGTCTGGATATCTCCTCGGTTGTGTTATTATAATACTTGTAATCGTTTATTATACGAATCATCATCATCACCATCATTATCCTCATTATCATCATCTTTAGTACCATAACCAACACCAGCATCACCATCATCCTCATCATCATAACAAGCATATTCATCATCATTATCATCACTGACATAATAATCATCAACATCATCAGCATGGTGACATATCGTGCAGCACAATAACCATCATCATCATTATCATCATCATCATTAACATATCATCATAATCCTAATAATCATCATATAACAACCATTACCACAATAACCGTTAATTATAATTAATTAATTATATATATATATATATAATTCCTATATATATAATATTATCAAGACCTCCTATAACCTATACCATATAGGAGGTCTTGATATTATGATACACATTGAGTCGTATATTCCCTGCAGGGATAATAACCTTATCCGCAGAAGTCACGATAGCATTAGTAGTATTAGCGGAGAACACGTCTGCATCTTTAGACACTCGTACGACGTGTTCCGTGAAGTTATTCCAATCACTGGCATTCATCGAGTTCTTCACTTTAATATTCAGAACCCCGAGATAAGCCTTCTGTAGGGTTCCGTTTGTATCGTCTATATTCTTGTAGTAATCTAGGTTACCAGTCGTTATATTACTTACGGTTATGCTCATATACTAGTATAGTTACATAATAAGAAGTAGTTATCATTAAATAAACTAATATATATATATATATATATATATATATCCACATCCATCAATAAGAAATAAACAACCTTATTAATTTGAAGTTATTTGAGTTATGAATATTATTAAATATATAAAAGCAAAACATACATGTACACTTTAATAACTTTAAACTCAATAAACTAAAACTCTACTTATAAATGAATAATCTATAATATTTTAATATTAATATATCAATTAAATATTAGAAATGTTAAAATAATATATTAGTGATTAAGAAAATATTATAAAAATGGTAACAAAATGAATATATAGACACACATATATATATATATTTCACATATGTTTATTAACATATGCTATTAGGCTCATATGAACCTAATAACCTAATGTCAATAACCTTCTGTGGCATCAACTGTTATAAAAGTTCTGTTTCTTTGTATATTCATCTCCTTGGCGACAGTTAATATATTCGCAATCTCCATGTCATACATGAGCAGAATAATCACTGATTGTAGAGTTGTTGTATTGTTATGATCAGTGGGTATCAGTAGTGATGATGTTATGGTGAGGGAATTGTACATAAAACAACATATTATGTTGTTTTCTATAGTAACATATTTTCCAAACTTAAATATATATATATATATTTATAAGTTTGGGGTCTATGGCTCAGTGGGACAACCAAAAGCTAGTAAGCCAGAGGTCCCGGGTTAGACTCCAGGCAGTTCTTGTTTTTCTCTTGTGTTTATCAAGAACTTAATAAACGAAAAATCAAAACACAAGAAACAAAATATTACTATAGTATACTACAATATATTTGTATTGTATTGTCCGGGGCCCTCACTGTTATTTATAACATTTATAAGTCTATGACTTCTTGAGGGGTCCATTTGTATCCGTTATTTCGTATTGTATTCGATATATATATTTAATAATATATATATATATATATATGAGATTTCAATAAATAATATTATATTATATATATATATATATATATATAAGTTTAAGTTCATTTAAGTGCATACAAGGCTTTAATAATTAATCGCAATAACCATGAGATTCTTCTGTTAGTATATATTTCAAATAGTTTCTATTTATAGAATCAGAATTAGACATCTTCAAATCAATTAAATCGTGAAAAAATATTTCTTCCCCTAACAAATATAATAATATTGATATTAGTAGTATATATATATATATACATGTGTGTGTTTATATTTGTATATATGTATATGTATTTTATTATATTTAATTTTAACACACCTATCTAGGTATTGTACCCAATTGAATTGTTAAAAACAATGTAAATAATAATAATAATACAAATATAATACGAACATGAGTTTAAAATTATCGAACGATAAGTTAAAAGTATCGAACAATATATACATTATGTTATAGAAATAGTAACGGATGGTAACATAAAAATTAATATCAGTATTCCGATATCAATTGATATAAAGAAAGAACAGAGAAAGAACATCTTTCTTTATATCGATGATTCCATCACGCTAATATTTATAAATATATGTCATATATATATCCTATATATATCCTATATACATATATGTCATGATATATCGAAATAGTCTATTATTAGTGATCACTAATAATATAATGGTACACCCTACGTACTGTACAGTGTAATGGTGTGTAAGGGCCTTACACCAATACCTGCACAACATACAAATACATACATGTATATTGTACGTACACAAGTACACATACACACATATATATATATATATATATATATATATATATATATAATTTGTAATTAATTCATTATATTTAATACTACCAAAGGGCTTTGATACTATAGAGTTTAACAATTAATTATAAAAACCTGAATTTAAACTCTCTCTTATATATCGTCCGGTATTAACATATATGTGTTCAGAAGAGGTGATAACACTGACCCTGTTCCATTTCATCAGGGAGCAAAGGTCACGGATAAGTGGACCAATCGGTTGCCATGTTCCCACCAATCTTGTAAACCACGGATAACTATCCTGATATGATATCGTTTCGTGTTATTCAATATTTAATATAGTATAGGAATTATGAATTTGTATATATATATACCTAGAGGTATGCTATGTATTATATATATATATATATAGACTTTTCTTAGTTCCTATTAAAAAATCTAATACACTATTACAATGTCGATTCCACGAACACCGAATTTCATTGTATCGTATATATATATATATATATATATTTATATAATTTATATTATCAAATATATTTAACGATATTATGAGTATACTCGTTTATCATCTACATTAATTCTCGCTTATATACAAAATACTGACAAGGTTAAACAAATTAATTATATTTTCCAATCATACTATTTATTTGACTCAGTTGACATGGTTAACATAGTTTACATGGTTGACATGGTTGACATAGTTGACATACCTTATCGCTAAGATCCTCGGAGTTACAGCCGAACGAGATGAAAGGTTTCCTCAAGCTCTCAGCAATAAGGGCTACAGGTTTACAAACAGAACTACATCCGCCCCCTACCGGTAAGTACGGTGGATAATAACACACGCGCATAAATACATACTCTCATACATACACACATAAACACATACGCACTCGCTCATACATATACACATACATGCACTAATACACACATACATACACATACAATGTACGTCGTACATATGTCTAGTTAATAATATATGTACGTGATAACTATTACACACATGTTTAAGCAATAACTATAGTTATATACACCCATATGTAGTAAATAACTATAGTACATGTGCGCATATGTAAACAACAACAACACACATACACATGTGTGTAGGTAATAACTAGGGATGTAAATGATGCCGAGCTTTTGATGCCGAGCCGAGACTATTGGTTTTTGATGCCGAGCCGAGACTTTCATTTTCGGAAAAAAAAACGAGCCCGAGCCGAGCCGAGACTCTAACAAAACGAGCCGAGTTGAGACTTTAGGTAACTGAGACTGAGACCTCATCATGCTTTAGATTTGAACACCATTTACATCACTAGTAATAAATATAAAATACACATATGTATGACATAACTATTGCACTAATTCAATAATACATTATTATTGAATTATTACGAAACAACATCAATTAATTATTTAACATTGTGACTACATTATGAATTACAAAATAATGATAAACATATATCAATTATATATAAAATAAATATAATATATTTAATATTAAATATAATTAGCTAACATAATACTATTTAAATTGTATAATATATAAGATAATATATATTCGGTTATATTATATATATAAACATATATTACAATTAATATCATGAGTATACTTATCATAAAAATAGATAATATAAATATTGACCTATAGGTCTATATAGCCTTACAGGTCTATATAGCTCCAAGTATACTTACATATTAATATAACACAGGTATAATATAATATATATTTAGGTTAATTAACCTACTTATGTGAACACAAGTACTTAGATGACCTACTTATGTGAACAGGAGTATACGACCTGCATAAGTTATCGAACAAGTCGGTATAATCACATGAGTATTTATCTCAGTTTAATACAACATGTCATAACTATATAAATAGATATGTATAACCCATATATGGTATACATATTTAAATATATGCATATATTTTATTAGTTATTATATAAATTCACTCACACATAACTCGCATTATCATCATCATATGTATATATCTTATACATATTCAATATATATATACTAACCAATAAATATATCAGCATTGATAATTTCAAACAAAGCCTTAACAGCAGACTTTCCATCACATTTTGTGTCTCTCCATGTCCATTTTATATTCAGCGGCAAGTTTATTGATTTGAAATTATCCTTATAGATTTGTTCAATAATTAAATATAATAAAATAGCATATATATATATATATATATTTCCTGCAGGGAATACATGTATACTGTGGTTATAATATAGTGAATTATTAATATTTTGTTTATCTGCAAATAAAATACATGTATTTTAATAATTAATTAAACTTATTCCGAATACCGATCCAGACCTTTATTATATTACCAGAACTATATATATAGTGTTTATAAACACATGTGTTATACACACCTATATGTGTATATACAACACATATATATACACACTATATTATATAGCCTATAGCCTATATATATATATATATAGGCTATTCTATAGATTACCTATCAATATCTGTGAACAATTGTACTTATTGTGTCTATTTCATCACATTTACATTATAGTAACAATATATATAATATTACTGTAATACGTTACTATAATGTAATGATGGCGCACTACCTGGTATATGTACACTACTTACATTATACATTGTACTTCCCGCTACTACATGTACCAGCACAGCTATAGCTATTGTAATGGTTAGCTAGAGAGAAATTTCTCTAGCTCTATGTGAGAAACACACACCAACACAAGACTGTTTCCATATGTGGAGTTTGTCTTGTAATTCGAATCTATTAAGGTTAATGTTTAAAATAACATTGGCATTCTGTTTTGGTATTGATAAAAAGAAAGTATTTCTTTACATCGATGGTTAATGGTTTAATTAATGGTTAAATTAATGGCATATAAATACATTGATTTCAATATATATTTCTATAGAGATAGATGACAATAAAAAAGTTCATGGAATAAACCAGAGTTTTGGAAATATAATAATATATGTATATATGTGTATATATATATATATATATATATATATATATATATATATATCATATAATATATATTAAGGTATATGATACTAACGAGTATGCAATACTTCGTGGTATCGTATATAATAATACGAATATATATATATATTTTAGTTAATTAATTAATTAATTAAGTTATAATGCCAACTCTTTACAATTACAAAAACATTATATCAAATCTTCCAACTCATATTCATACTACATAGTTACCATACTACACACACATGTATATATATATAATTATGAATATTTAATAACTTTTGTATATGATTTATAATACTAAATATACACTCTAGTGAAGTATTATTATACTTTCCTTAGATAATATATATATATATAATTAAATAAAGATCATAACATTACAATTCTATCATAAGCAGTGCTATATCCTACTATATACATAAGTGATTACCTCGAATGAAAGATGAATGCTGCCTGCTATAGAGGGTCCTAGAACCCATGCCCCATCCCAGGGTAACAGAAACCCTATAGTGTAGGTCTGGTTATCGTACAAGTAATCGCAATAGAAACAATGGTAATTTAACAATAGAAATAAAAGAATCTTCATTGTTTACCAAGCTGATTTTTAAAAGTCTACTAGAATTAATGTTGTTTATCTAAATCACTATGGAAACTAACAAATATATTTAATATACACACATTGTTTTTGTGTGTATTTAGCAACGTAGATAGATATATCGTTATGACCAGTTAGCTTATTATGTCATATTACATAACACAATACATACACTACAGTGTAGGTATGATTAGTTACATTATCTGCACAAGAGTCACAAATATACAAGTTATCATGGAACGTTTACTTGTATTCACCTAATATCACGTTATAGGTAGCCGTTTAATAAGTTATACCCTATTATCCCCTACTATTCTCTACTATACCATACTATCCCCTACTATACTCTACTATCCCCATACTATACCCTACTATCCCCATACTATACCCTACTATCCCCATAATATACCCTACTATCCCCATATTATACCCTACTATCCCCTACTATCCCTTACTATCCCCTACTATCCCCATATTATACCCTACTATCCCCTACTATACCTTACTATCCCCATATTATACCCTACTATCCTCTACTATACCCAACTATACCCTAATATCCCCTACTATCATCTACTATCCCCTACTATACCCTAATATCCCCTACTATACCCTAATATACCCTACTATCCCCATATTATACCCTACTATCCTCTACTAACCCCTACTATCCCCATATTATACCCTACTATCCTCTACTATCCCCTACTATACCACTTTGGTTTATATGATATATCCTATATCGCATTCCTTCACTAACGATGCAATCTATGAACTAGGAATATACATTATAAGATACATATATATATATATATGTTTTTTAACTTTTGTATTAATATTATCTAATGTTAACATACTATCAACATCTTTATGTAGATACTATTATTAAACGTGATTTATAAACATTAATGTTATATGTATCATAAAATAGTATAGAATCATATACATTTTTATATATTATACCCTTTATATGTTATGCTATATACCATATATATGGTATATATATATATATAAGTATGGTATATTATGGTATGCAGCATACCGTATGCTATATGGTATATATATATGTATATAAGTATGGGATTGTGAGCTAGTAAATGATTGAGAATTACTTCACTCACTTACATATCGACCCTATTAGGGTTTCTGCTATATAAAGTTGTGTATACATTATACAGTATAATGATCAAAGTGATACCCTTGTTAAAGTGACGAGTTATATTATAAGACGGATGTTATATCGGTACAAGTTTAACTTTAATACCATGTCTAAATATAAATCATTATGTACATTATTAATCAGTCATGTATATATATATATATATATGTGTGTGTGTATAATATAATATAATAAACCTATTATAATTAAATTAATTTATAAAAGATAAATATTTGTATTAAATATAATTAGGATTAATTATTCCAATTAAAAAAGAAACCCCCATTCACTTACATTTGAATATTACTACAGTATACCATGATTCAGTAGTGCTACCCCATTTTAAAATTATTAATTTGTCTAACATTCTACAACAAATCATTACCTAATAAATCACTAATTATCTTATTACAACCGTATTACTAGTAGTGTTCAAAGGAGCATTCCATATTTAAACCTACTAAAACTTCTCTTACTTTAAGATATCCAATGATATTATCTCGACATTAATAAATGTAATACTAATAGTACAATATTTTAGCTATCCATAAGATTAAGATTCCTGCTTAACCATTACAACCTTACATCTCAATATTTTATATCGCTTAGAGTATTGCTTCCCCTATATACTTCCTTATTTTGATTTGTGAAATTCTTTACTATTGATCTCACACAACGTGTTAATATGATCAACATCCTCCGATAGTCTATATTCACGGTCTTTCTCAATTATTAAATTCACATCAGTATATCTCGCCTTCTAAATAAATTGTATTAGCTTATCATCATAAAAAATTACATTATCTTATCTCACTTCTATAACCTTAACCCAGTACTAATGTAATCATACAATATTATAAGTTTTCTACTATGCTATACACTAGATTTACAACCCCCTTTCTCCTATTACATTGTAGCAACACCCATACCTGTCCCTTTCTGAATTTAGCTTTGGAATCCATATACAGTATAACCTAAACAACCAGATCAAATACATATATTTATTCAGAACATCAAACTATATTTCACCTATTTTCCTAAATAACTAATTGTAATGTGTCACCTATTGAAGTCCCATCAAATAACAAATTAATTAATTAAAATAAATGATTATTTTAATTGGTATCATATTACAAAAAGAATATATGACAAAAGGAAACCATGTGTATAATAAAATAAACTGAACAAAATAATAAATAACAATGCAGAGAAATAGTTAAGATCACTATCGATACAATGCACTAACCAATACAATGATTATTGTAATAGTATTGAATAGATCAGCCTAATCAATGGTTAATATGGAGTTATATGTTAAAGTTAACCACATTGATGATACTACCTTCTGATAACCTACAGTCTATACTAGTGATGTAAATTACTCTCAAATCTAAAGAATCGATGCAGTCTCAGTCTAATCTCGGCTCGAGCTCGTTTAGCTAGGGTCTCGGATAGACTCGGGCTCGTTTTATTTCCGAAAATGAAAGTCTCGGCTTGACATAAATAACCAAAAGTGTCGGCTCTGTATTAAAAAGCTCGACATCATTTACATCACTAGTCTAAACCCAACCAATATAAAAATATTAGTAAACTTTACTATAAGTAATTATTAGATCAATAAATATTAGGTATTTTTAGTTCCTATTTTACAACACCCTTCTTTTTTATTTTATTTTATTTTTATGTAATTATGTCTATATTAATTATATCTGACTAAATTGTATATATATATTTCTACATATATTACTATCATTAAGAAATCACCTTTACAATATACACTGTATAATGTACACTGTACATTGTACACTGTACATTGTATAATATACAATGTACATACCAATTTATTCTTACTAAACAAAATTCAAAAGTATGTAACATTATATATTTAAATAATCATAAATAAACAATTTCATAATATATTATTAAAATATTAGATAAAAATAATTTATAAACTAAATATTAATTAGTTTATTATTAATAATGATAAATTTATTATTTTGCTAACTTTTATTATTTCATTATTGTACTTTTTTGAATTAGAAATAAAATATCTAATTTAGAAAAGTTTATTTAAAACAAATGTATATAAATATAACCTAGTAATGAAGGAATATCTGAAAGTTTATAATAATACATAACAATTATATATTATTTATATAAATAGTAAACATTTTAAAATCATAACAAATAGTTAATTATATTAAGCCAACAATACAATATATTACGCATTAGAATATCTATAATATACACTATAAGATGATTAATTATATTAATCAAATAATGTCATGATATTGTAATATTAATTCGAAGAATAACTAGTATATGTAAAATAAGCGATATAAGAACTTGCCAATATACATATACTAATGAACATAGATTTCATACTCTCTTTCTGTGCTTTTTGTAAATCTTTCTCTGTGAACATATAATATATATATATATATATATATATATATATATATTGATAGTAAAATCTTTAATATATACTAAAATAGTTATCATATTTGATCAAACAATTTTAATATAAATTATTCATATTCACGGAACCATACGTATATATCAAATATATTCAACTAAATACATAAATATTATATTTTACTGAAATTAATTTTATATTTATATATTTATATGATAAGATTACAAAATATTCACATATTCATAAATTGATATATACATAGATATATAGACAGATACACATGTATGTGTATCTATACAATGAAAATAGTGAATAAATTATGCATTTATAAGCGACATAATAAAAATAGGATTTCAGAAAATAATTCTGATGTATTTTCGAACTGAACCCTTTATAAAATAACACACAGAAATACGAATTATTAGTTATTAAAACATGATTAATGAATATATATATATATATATATATATATATATATATATTATTATGTCAAACAATAGCTAAAAATATTTAGTTTAACATGAATATTATTATTTTATAAAATATCACATATAATATATAAATACATACATACATTATAAATATATTTCATTCACTACTATATAAATGTTATTAATTACTTTATACTCAAATATATTTGTATAATTTACATACAAAATGTATTACATATGTATATGAGAAATATGTTTACAATATATTAAATACAATAAATAATGTTTGTAATAATCACTCAAGAGCAATATTTAATGTTGGGTTGTTTAAATCAGGGTTGTTAGTTTTTTTGTTTTATTTGTTTTTTTTTGGTTTTTTTGATATATATGTAAAGAATATTGATATTTTTATTTATTAAATAATTATTATTAATAAATTTTATATTGAATGTTATTTGTAATAAATAGTTCTAAAGATATATGATTATTATCTCGTGGATATTGATAAATAATCGGTATTCACAACTTATTCAACAAGTAATCGTGGACCTCTAATTAAAATACGCAAAGACAAATGTATTAATAAAGCAACTATAATTCATTCAGCAACAGAGTGAGTACCGCTTGGAATTAACTTCCTCGTTCTGTGGCTTCGTTTAAATCTTTAAGAATATTTATTACAAATATAGATACTATTAATATTAATGGAAATTTGTATTCTCAACATGCTTAAATGTAATGTCGTTATTTTTATAATTTTATTGTTTTTCTAGTTTTCGTTTTCGTTTTGTACTTTATTTGGGTATTTGATCTTACAAGCTGTATACTCATTTGATATTCTAGGTGTGGAGAGATGTCAACAAACTAAAATGCAGGGACCGTCCATCCCTCAGGATTTATGGGCATATAATCCTATATGGGCCCGACCAACCCGAGATCTCTTCCCTAGTTATTTGATGATGTGTTCAGCACGTTTGATCAACATCCCAAATATTGCTTTAAATTGCTTTTATTATTATTTTATTTACTTTCAGTGTGTGTAAATCACAACTTATTTATATTTGCTAACTATTATTTATATATTTCTGTCATTATTATTTATTGTTATCCATCATTTTGATTCTATTGATTTTAGGTTAATGTTTAAAATAATGGCCTTCTAACAATAGCATTAATATAAAGAAAGTATTTCTTTACATCAATGGTTAATGGTCAAATTAATGGCATATAAATACATTTATGTCAAATTGACATTGTCAATATACATTTCTATAGAGATAGTTAACAATAGCAAGTTCATGGAATAAAACAGAGTTTTGGAAATATAATAATATATGTATATATGTGTATATATACATATAATATATATTAAGGTATATGATACTGACGAGTATACAATACTTCGCGGTATCATATATAATAATAGGAATATATATATTTTAGTTAATTCAGTTATAGACCACGCCAACTATTTACAATTACAAAAACATGTTATCAAATATTCCACCTCACATTCATACTACTAGTTACCTTACTACATATATTTATCAATAATTTTATATACAAAAATCAAAAAAAACAAAAAAACCAAATAAACCAAAAATATATATATATATATGTGTGTGTATAGATATATAGATAGATAGATAAATAGTTTATTATTTAGCAATACGAATAAAATTATAATAATAGTAGTGAGTTTACAATAAAGTAATAGAGTTTTCTGTTATCGAGTTAACATGTGCAATACAGGAGGAGGATATGAGTCAGCAATATTAAGAAATAGGTGTAACTAATAATAATAAACACATCAAACATGTGTGTGTGTTAGGTTCACTAGATTAGGTGTTGCCATGTCTATATGTATAATGTAAACAATCAAATAACTAAACATCACATACAAATATATTTATTATATTTTAATATATTTATTATATTTTAATATATTTATTATATTTTAATATATTTATTATATTTTAATATATTTATTATATTTTAATATATTTATTATATTTTAATATATTTATTATATTTAAGTAATATATACAATATATTTCAACGTGGTATTTAGAATCTATAATAATTGTATTCTATCAAAATAAAGTTAAAATTCGTAAATAAATTAAATAAAAATAAATAATGAAGGAAATCATGATTTAAACTATCATATAATATTATACTATTATATAATAACACGTACACATCAGATATCATATTTCTCTACTAACTTAACATCTTCAATTCTTTAATGAGAAACTTTCTCCTTTCTTTTATCGTATCCCTGTAGAACAATTAAATAGTTCAATGACAAACAATAAGGTGAGAACATGTTTACTAACACTTCATCGTCCTTCAGGTTGTCCATTCGTATCTTCTTCTCTATTTCAATGATTTCATCTTCGTATTTTTTAATGATCTCCAAAATGTCATCTTTCTATGAGAAATTTTATTTCAACTTTATTTTATATTAATATATAAATGATATACTTATATATAAATATAAATTGTTTATATGTAACGAGAATATTATTTGTAATTGTTTTCATATTACAAATATATATCTGAATATATGATGAATGTTTATATATTGTTATTGTTATTTTATTTTGGTGGAGTCCTTTCATCCCATCCTGGAACTTAGATGAAGTTTTCACTTATTACAGTATATGGCTCTAATGTCCCTTCGAAGCCGCTCTCATGTTAAGGCATCCATGGTTTTAACAAGAGACGATCATTTATGTATACACAATTACATAAGATCACTTCTAAATATTATTTTAGGACCTATTTTAATGGCTTGAACCAGTGTCCTAATGCTTGTGTGTCTGATGCCTTAGCAAACTGAGCAACACAGGCAGTTTTATATATATATATTTATAATATGAAAATTATATACATATGCCACCTAGATAAAACATGCCCATATTATAAATCATGAGTTGTATTGTTTAAATCTAAAAATAGATTATCACTATTATGTATTCTCTTTAAAATCTGATCATAAATGTTAATAAAAACTCTATTAAAAAATATATAAATGTTTATAAATATAAATACATGTAGATACATAAGTGGACTTACCATGATAAAACCGGTACATTTAAATATCCTGCTACAAAAATCACACTCTATGTTATGATACAAATATGATGTAGTAAGTAGGTTTAGTCTGCAGATAGACCCTATAGATGTATCTATTTAGTAAGAGGTCAAGGTCAGTTAGTATAGATAATTAGTGCCGGTTAAGTTGAGGTGAAGTCTAGACAATAGAGTGTTTTCAAGTTTGTTGGTCGGTAGTGTTAGTTGTGATATAGGGAGGTACTTGAAAGTATATTTCTGTCTGCAGTTGCAGTTTTAAGAATGGCAAAAGAAATTATAGCATATTTTAGTCATTTAGGGATGAATTCAGTCACTATAATATGAGGTCAATAATTTCTTTAAATATTGCGACAAGAATAGTTGTTTTATTTGTTGTGATAATAAGTGAAATCGGATCATTTGGGGAACAAGTTTCTGTAATATTAATGGCGGATATCTGAGGATGATGGATGTGAGAGTTTAGGAGAGGTGGTCTATATGTACATATTTCATTAAGTGGGGTTAATGTTAGGGCAGTACGTCTAGTGTGAATTTTAAGTATTTTGTAAGAGTCATTTTGTAAAATCAGCGAGGTTTCCCCAAACTATATTATCAGAGAGATCAGGGAGACTGGGTATAGAAGTAAATCCTAGTAGACATTCAGTTATCTTATAGAGATGTTTGTAATCATTTTTAGTTTCATTAATTTTAGTCTTATAGTAGTTAAATTTAACAATATACACGTGATAATTTTTGTATACATGTATTGAATAAGTTATCATTGTTGTACCCTGATGGGAGTATTTTAAAGAGTTGGCCAAGATTGCATTATTTCTGTCTTAAAAAGATACATAAGTATGAATAGAACTAATGTGTTATTATTGATTTTGCATCGTGAGTGAATGCGTGGTGCATGTTTGCCAAACAGTTAATGTAGAGGTTAAAGTGTCAGCGTTAGACCTAGTGGTGTATGAAGAGAGTTATAGATCATTCTAGAAAGAAGTGTAGATGATTTATTTTAGTTTATTATGCGAGGTTAGACTTGGTTAGGCTTATATCGGTAGTGATATCGTATTGGATAGTTAGTACTACTTAGTAGTGACTACATTCAGTGCGGGTGATATATTTAGTGAGGTTTAATTGTGTACATAGTAGTTGGATGTTATAGTTTAACTATTCATTAAGTTATGGTGAAAATGTAGGTCTCTAGTATTAGTAAGTTTTTATGAAATAATTGTGTATGTGGTCAGAGAATGCAGTTGTGAATATTCTGTAAGGGTTGTCGGAAGGACTGTAGTAGAGGGTGATATGTAGAAGTGTTTTATTTAAAAAGTAGACAATTTTCTAAGGAAATATATAACACATGCGAAATCTTATTTGATTTTGTACGCAAAACACTACCGTGCCAGCTACAGAGGTTCAATTACATATATTCGTATTAAACAATACATTTTCAAAATGTAAAATAATATGTTTTAAATTAGTATTTATATGATGAAAACTAGGTGTTCATCACAAATAAATAACGAAGCAATTGGATACGTTGGTTTTAAATGCTATAAAAATATTGTTGTATAGAAACCGCGTCAATATATTTCAGTGATAATACTGGCAACAGAGGTGGGGAGTACCCACTACGACCGTTACGGCCAGTAAAACAAGGACACGCAAAGGACATGCCATTCATCACACGATATCCGTACATCCAGATATACATACTTTATATTTATTCGTTGTATTAATTCTCTCATTACCAAGAGCAGGTTGGTATATCGATAAGTTCAATAGAACTCTATACCATACCTGGGTTTTTGATCTCGGTCATCAACTAAATCAGATATTATTATTATTATATTAATTATTTTGCAGAGATAATGAGTGTTATATCTTTGTGTAGCAAAATATGTGTTAAAAGTGTTGTCAGAGTGACTACTTGATAGTTGTTTGGTGGATACTATAAGTATGTAATAGGACTATATTATTTGTATTGTATCCCTAAAATAATAGTGAAAATCAATTATATTTTTTTGTGATATTAATTGAGTGATACCATTAACTTTTAAAATTAATAAATGTATTCTTATTATTATTATGTTTAGTTTTTGGAGCAATATTAATTTATTTATTTCGAACTAAATACTTAATTTTAACTATTTTTAATTATTTTAACTATTTTAACTACATTTCCTCAAATTGTATAAATGACGATTTAGTATATGTATTTATTTATTTTTTTAATAAATAAATATGTATAAACATTATGTTTTAGATTGTATAAAAAGTATGTTTAACATACTTTTTGATAAAATATAAGTAAATGGCAACCTCCTTGAAGTAACTAATGATATAGGTAAGACTACATCCAAGGAAAGAATGTCTGCTAATGTATATTCTTGGAAACTATTATTTGCATTAAACTACGTTTGCATTATTATAATGATTATATAATGATTATATTATCATTATGATAATCATATTGCAATATCGCAATCCAGGAGTATATTATATACTATTATATGATTATATAAAAATATTTTTCGAAATAAAAATAAAACACTACCTATCTACGCAACTTGATTAATATTAATAATTATTATTTTATATTAAATTATTATAATTATTATATTCAATTTTTCAATTTTCGCAACTTGATTAATATTAATAATTATTATTTTATATTAAATTATTATAATTATTATATTCAATATAATAATTATTAATATTAATCAAGTTGCGAAAAGCCTAGATTATCTAGTAGATAGGTAGTGTTTTATTTTTGTTTCGAAAAATATTTTTATATAGTATATAATAGTATATAATATTATATTAAATATATTAAATATACTCCTGGATTGCGATATTGCAATATTATTATCATAATGATAATATAATCATTATATAATCATTATAATAATGCAAACGTAGTTTAATGCAAATAATAGTTTCCAAGAATATAATATTGAATTTAAAATTAACAAATATAATAATTATGTTACTAATAATATTAGTAATATTATAGTTAATTATTAATTTAAAAATGTATTAACTTAATATTATATTAAATATATTAAATATAATAGTAAAGGACCTATATGTATAAAGTTTAACTGTATCACGTCGATATTAATCGGTGATAATCGTTCGTCATTAGTACGTCATTGTTTTTTATATTTTCACTCATTAAAATATTTTAATTTATATTATATTTAATATTATTACGAATTTGGATATATAAAATATAATACATATCAATAAAAAAAATATAAATCATACTATATATATGCAATTAACTTTAGTTAGTGATTTTGTGTTCATTGTAGTATATATTTGATTTAAATAGGATGTTAAAATATAAATTTCAAATTTAAATTTAAATTAATATAATAGAATTTAATTGAATACAAGACAAATGGGACAATACATTATCGTGCATGTATATATTTATAATAATAAACAAAACTATTATATAAAGTTAAAATAAAATGTATTAATGTTATTGATATTAAATATTAAAATCATTATTAATGATTTTACATTATTTATTGTCATTTATTAAATATTGTAAGTGCAACCTATAATAGTTTATATTAAGTTATAAAGAGATGTATAACTATTGTTTGTTCATTCCCTTTCATTCATTATTCATCTTGTTTTTACAACTCGATTTTCTAATTAGCATGATATATAGCCTATATACAGGATATATACTAGTAGCCAGATATTTAATAAATAATGAACATAATAAGTGCTATGTTATCTTATAATTTTAGATGTAATAGTAAATATATATTGATGTTTTTTATGATAACTTATGAAAACAACTTCTATAAATACCCGAAATAATCCGGAAAAGTTCCTTAAATTAATATGTTTCAATATCCTTGTTACACACAAAGATCTTATGAATATATTTGATTGGATTTGCATGTTATTTTTAAAATTAATAATATCATTATTTATATAAATATAATACATTAAAATAAATATCGATTAAAATAACATAATAATAAATATTTAATATGTTTTATCACGTTAGTGAATATTTATTTTTTTCAATAATATATATAAATTTAAATAATGACGTGTATAATGTATGAAATACAACAATATGATGATCGAATCTTTATAATAATAATAATAAATAAAAAAACAAATCATTTATCAAATATAAATATTTAAAATGTTATATTATAACGTATATGAATATTTATTCTCTTCAATGATAGATATATATTTAAAGTATAACATGTATAATTTGTCGAATATAAAAATGTGACAATCGAAACTTTATAATAATTATATTAATAATAATTTGTTTAATAAATTCAATTTGAAATTGTTATTATTAATTAAAATTAGAATAATTATAAGAATGTTTTTTACTTTCATAGCGATGGGATAGAATACTAGCATATATGTTCCTAAGATACGTATTAAATTAGATAATAATTATTGAATTATAATATAATACATTTAGAACAAAATAAATAAATTAATTTAAATTATAATTTTTATAATTATTATAATAATAATGTTTTTATTAGTAAAAAATAATACTTTAAATTAATAAATAATTATTGAATTAATATCTTTGAAATTGTTGTAAAAATTATATATTTTTCCACATCCATAAAAACAAACATATTAAAGTAAACAGAGTAAAATAAAATTAGAAATTACAAAAGAAAAGTAAAATATTTATAATATGAATAATATTTATTCAATACATATTAATCATATAAGTAAAAATTAAGTTATAATAATAGATAAAAATAACAATAAAATGATATTTGTACAAATATAGAGGAAGAAATAACATATAGTTCATAAGTCGACCACAATGAATGAATAGTATAAGGCTACCAACTTTCAGTATAGATATACCAAGTCAATTAATACCTTGAGATGAATCCCCATAATCGAACCAGTATACTTACTACTCGGCATATAATACACCATCGAAACAACAAATAATATATATGTAAACATCTCTAAATATATTATCTAGATAAGAAACAAGTATTGTTTTATGATATTGATTATATAATATATTAGATAAACATATATATATATATAAATTTTACTTTTCATATTGATTTTTAATTAGTGAAATTATGCGATTTACATTGAATAATTATTTACAAGTATTTCTTATATAAAATTAACTGCACAGATTAAACTATTATAGTTATCTTACAAATTGTGTTTGTTATATATAAATAACATATATGCACACAATAATATTAAGCCATATATTATAATAATATATTACAAAATAATTTATAATGAATATTTTCTATAGAATATTATACAAAAATATATTCTTTTATGTAAAATTATATATGATTTATATTTAAATGTTAAAATAAGGCTACATATTGTTATGAGTTTTATATTTCCTTTGTATATCACAAAACAGATCAATAGAATTAATTTAATAGATTTATGTCTGTGGAGCTTTATATGGAGTAATGTATTCACTATCTCTATACATTGAATTTTCGCGATTTTAATAGTGGACTGTGATATCCCTTTAAACTTATTATAGCATTAAACTATACAGTTTTTAATTATTATTTATATGAAGAAAACTAAGTTATAAATACTAATATATAATAAAGCAATAGTATATATGGTTTTAAGGGGATCCCGCACATAACACACAATTTGCCAATTTCGTGTATAAATAAATAGGAAAAACATGAGTCAACTAAAAAAAATAGAACTGATATTCTATTCATTCAATTGACCTAATTTTTTTTTATTGTATTCATAACATGCATAGGAAAATTAGATTTATTTTTAATATTATTATTTATTATATTATATATATCTAATTTAAAAATTATCATTAATAAATTATGGTATTTCTATATAAATTATCATTTTATACAATGACTACTATACATTTTATTAATTATATCTCTATTACTATTCACATAATTAAATTCTATATAAATCAAAAAAAAAGTAATATTATAATTATAATAGTTTTTATGTTCTATATATTTGAATGCACATATCTAGCGCGAAATAATTATTCTGAGAAAACAGCATTTGAAGTTTGACAGCATAAAAATGTAATTGTGAAATGTATTTAATAGCATTATCTTATCGTCAAAAAACATATTTGTTTGCAATTTCTAGACTGAATTCATATCTAATTTGTTTACAGGTAATAAAAAACACTACAATAATTATTATTATGGAATAAAAAAAAATGTGAAAATAAATAAATTAGCATCACTTTAAATGTGCGGGATCCCCTTTAATTCTATACATATCTATTTGGTGAATAAAATTTAACATATATTGCATGTAATTTAATACCGACAAAATTGTTGTATATTAACGATACAAACCTAAATCTATTTCAGTGATTTCGATACTACTTCCAGCAGCATCAGGAGTACTATTAATTAATTAGCGTAGATAGCGACAGTTATATATTTGCTTAGCAAAATCTATTTAAAATACTTGATTTTAAAAATACATTATTTCGTAGTTAACTAAAATTAGACTTAACTATACAGATTATATTATATAATGATTTATTTATAGATAAATATCTAGATAACGTATCCAATCAGTAGTATTCAAAATAATACCTATCAATCTTCATCAATTATATTGAATGTCATAATTGTTTCAAAGTTTCACTATTCATTTTATTTTCATTAGGTGACATTGACACATGAAATTCTACTCCACCCGATCAATTTCGGACCAAATCTATTGAACAACGTCAAACAAAAGTTATTCACAGAAGTTGAAGGAACCTGTACTGGAAAGTTAGTACCATCATTAAGTTAGTACCATCATTAAGTTAGTACAAGTTTCGTAATACTATGTAAAAATATAATACAATTATTTTAATATTTAATTTTTTAACCTAAAATTATTTTAATATATAATATTTTAACCTTAACCCAACATATATATTATAATGATCATAATTATGATAATTCACTAATAGTGATTCACTATTAGTGAGTGACGAACTGATAATTACATTACACCGATTATAGGTACGGTTTCGTTATAGCCGTCACTACGATAGACACAATAGGGGCTGGTCTAATACAGCCTAGCAGGGGATTCGTCCTATACCCGGTCAAGTACAAGGCCATCGTGTTCCGACCTTTCAAGGGCGAAGTACTGGATGCCGTTGTCACCCAAGTCAATAAAGTAAGTAATGCGGCAACACCATACCGGTCACAGAGGTCAATAGAGTAGTGGTATTCCAGGTCAATAAATTGGGGTAACCCAGGTCAATATATTAAATGTTACCCATAAATATATATATATATATATATATATTACCAGTCAGGTTTGATTTGTTTTTTCATCCATTTTACATTTTCCATTTTCCATTTTACGATTTTTATTGATTGTTATAGTTTTTTCAGTTTTTTTTAATTAAATAATTGTTTACATTGTAAGTTTTAATATAAGTTATAATTATATGTTATATCAGGTAGCGGGTAGGATACTATAACCTAATTACACTTACATGCCTACGATACAATGATTATGTGCTTACAACTTTAATTACGTCACCATTAGGTTGAATATTATGAATTATTCTAATTATTACTAATAATAGTTATTTATATGTAATAGCTAAATATTACCAAACTTAATTATTTTACTAAATAATATAAAATAAAGTACTATTTTAGTATATTGTAACTTATCCTAATAAGATATATAATATGAACCATTATATTTGATGATTTTAACTTATATTTTAAATACAATTTATTATTTTTTAATAACAAATATATTATAATATTATATAAATGTTATAGGGTTTATACCCTATTTAGGAACACTTTTAGCGAACGCACCCAGTTACTAGTCATGGCGGGCGATTTACTAATAGGGGAGGAACCATGATATAGCATACGCAATTTTGCTGGCACAAATTATACCCGCACATTAATTTGATACATAATTATGATTATAAATCATATATGAATTCATATTTATAAATTAGAACGGACATATGTCCTTGATTATAGTATATCGTATATGTATATGCTAATATATATGTATATATTATAAATACATTCGATATCAATATAGTACATTATAGCCTGTTTAATGTCAAGTAGAAACAATATATAATATGTGTATATTAATATACCGAAACGATGAGAAAACTATTATAGTAATGGTCTTATAAATTAATTCGTTCTACAAATTTTAGTTTTTAATTTATTCCAAAGTAGAATTTACTTAATTTTAAGTTGAATATTGAACGTACATAGTAGTTTTATATAGTATCTAAAAGAGCATTTAATTTCAAATAGAAACAATATATTATATGTGTATAGTAATATAACAATGATACGTAAATTATTAGACTAATGGACCATGAATTAGTAATGGTACCAATAAGTTATTTTCTTAAATATTTACAAAATATATTAAAACTTCTCCCTAATCTATATTAATTATTTAACCATTATTTAGCTATTTCAATACATATTACAACTCCATGTAGTATCCTGCAAGAAAATAAAGCAATAATATAGTGTTGTATAATTTTAATAAATGTAAATAATATAAAGTAATATAAATAAATGTATGTACAAATATAATTTGCAAACAAATTATAAATGTAAAATGATGTAAAAATAAATTGTAATAACATAAAGGAAATAAGAAATGTATAGCTCTGTTTATTATATTTTGTATTAGTTTATAATATCACATGATATATGTTTACAATGATAATAATATAGAATAAATAAAGATAGACAATTCAGTTTTAAAATTTGTTAAATCGAAAATATAGAATTATAAAAATTTCATAAAATAAAATGTAGGCATTATAATACAATTATTCATGTAGATTTATAAATAAATTATAAGCCAACATTATTTAATTTGAAAGGTATGTTATCAAATATGCTTTTTATGGTATTTTTAGGAAATTGTCAATGATAATATTTTGACGGATACTAAATAATAAATTAATAATATAGAATAAACATTTTTAAATTATTTTTTTAATTATCGCTTATTTCAACACTGAGGTATGCCCTTAAATTAGTTAAAATTTTCAGATAATTTATAATATATATTACAATATAAATTACACAATAGTTGCATTTTTTAAATTTAATAACTAGTAAAAAAATTTAAAATATTAATGATTTTATTATTTTTATTAGTTAAATATAATTTATATTAAATATTTTTCTTCATATTCTATAAAAAATGCAATTAATATAGATCTGTATAATATCTATCATTGTGTTAAATATTATTTCGATTAAATAAATTAAAGTTAATACACTTTTAGTAGAACACTATTTTTCATATTAAATACATGTAAAAATCTATTTATTTACACGAGGTCGCACCTACCCTTAAGCATATTGTAGTGATAACCATGCCATTATCATTGTCTTTGATTATTGCCCATGTACGTATCTGTAATTTTTACTATGAGTCACCATCTAGCATGAGTCACCCACATTCACAGGTTGGTCTCTTCACTGAGATAGGACCTCTCAGCTGTTTCATATCCAGACATGTTAGTTGTATTCACTTATTCAGCCTATTTACCTAGATCATTATTTATGTATTGATATATCTATATATATATATATATATATAATTTGAGAATATAAATCTATTTTGTAAATTTATAATAGATTATTGTTCTATATATAATTGATATACACAAATTCACGATCATTATTATATATTATAATGCTAATGTTCATATTTAATGAATATATTAATGAGATACTATAACGAAATATAATAAATATTAAATATTATAAACTATTAACAATTTAATATTATAAAGATAGATAATATTTTGGATTGCGACATATTGCAAATAAATTTGTTATTGAAAATATGCAAAATTTGATATGGTCTTTAACCATTTGCGTCCAAGCTGTTGATTTCTGTTGTGTTACAAATTGCCAATCTGTTGATTACTGTTAAGCAACTTTTATGATACTACTACATATCATATATTAGTCCATTTTATTATTTAAATGTATCAATATTATATAGTGAAATGTTTTCTTTATGATAAGATTAAAAAAAAATAAGTTTCACATCTAAGTTTTCAATTTAATTGGTATAATATATATATGCTGCAAAATCGTCGAGACAGAATTTTCAGCAAAATCCATGGCAAAATCGCAGCGATTTCGGCAGAGTGTTCATACCTAGCAAACATTTTCGTCTATAATTTGTCGCAATGTTCTAACATCTAACATCTAACAAACATTTTATAGACTATTTTGTCAAACTTTGAATTTTGAACTTTCGAGAATAAATTTGTTTATTAATTCAATTATAAATTTATGTTATTATTATAATTATTAAATTTACATAATTTTTTACGTTTATACTTAAATATAATAGACTTATAAATATAACATGTATATATCAACATTTTCTTTAAATTATAATATATTTCATAAGTATAAGTATTATACTTACTCAAATTATAATTATAATAATTTTAATAAAAAAATTATAGCAAAACATTTATTAGGTAAACATCGTAAAATAAAAGACGTATGTGTAAGGCATCTGTTTCCTTCGTAGAAAGTTATAATACTTATAATATTAGTTATAATATTATCATCATTTTAAATAGTTTTTAAATAATGCTTGTTTATTGTTTATCAATAATTATAGATAAGTCTTTGCGTTTGGACAAAATTATGCAAGAATTCTCGTCATATAGCAAACATGTTTGTTTTCAATTTTGCTGCTATTTTGCAGTGATTTTATTCGTGAATGTTTTTTTGCTCATAATTTTGTATCGATTTTGTCGTGGTGTTCCCACATGACGATTTTGTTCATCGTGATTTTGCAACGATTTGCTAGCAAAATCGCCTGATGTGATAAGAGCTTTAAATGAGGTTTTTTTTGAGATAAAATTTGCGTAGTAATATTAAAATTAGCTGAAATATACGTTACAATATTATTTACACCGAATTAGTACCGAATTATATTGTTACTTTTTATTTTAAATTTTAAAATCTAATAATAGTAAAAATATGTTGTATTATTACTTGTAAAATATTTAATATCGATTCACGTTCCCACATGACGATTTTGTTCATCGTGATTTTGCAACGATTTGCTAGCAAAATCGCCTGATGTGATAAGAGCTTTAAATGAGGTTTTTTTTGAGATAAAATTTGCGTAGTAATATTAAAATTAGCTGAAATATACGTTACAATATTATTTACACCGAATTAGTACCGAATTATATTGTTACTTTTTATTTTAAATTTTAAAATCTAATAATAGTAAAAATATGTTGTATTATTACTTGTAAAATATTTAATATCGATTCAATTTATATAACTTCTTCAGTTTATTGTTGGTTTATATATTAATACAATTATTACCACTTTATAATACTAAATGCATATACAAAATAGTAGTATTATATACATTAATTTATGTTTGAAATACAATTATTTTATTTTAAAGAATTAATTATAATTGTTATGTTTTAATTGATTATAATATTTTGACTAATTAATTAATTACTATTTTTTACCAGATTAATTAACTATGTTATATACTTAACCAACAAATTATAACTTTTAATAGAACATTTTTTATATTTATATCCACATTTTATTTTATTAAAAATGTGCATACATATTTTAAAAAAAATATCCTAATATAATGGATGAAATCTTTTTAATTATGAATATATTTATTTAAAATTAAAAAATATAGTTCAATACATATAAAATATGTATCTTAAACAATTTCAATTTGTATTTATAAATATATATATATGAGAATATTATGCAAATATAATATATTTAATATATACACTACTAGATTAATAATAATTAATATATTAAAATGTAGATGTATTGATATATTTAATAAATAATTATAAAAAAAATTAAAATTAAAATAGTCATAACTAGTGATGTAAATGATGCCAAGCCGAAATTTTTGATGCCGAGCCGACTTTCATTTTCGGTAAAAAAAACAAGTCTGAGCCGAGTTGAGACTTTTACAAAACATTACCGAGCCGAAATGATGCTTTTTTGAAATTATATTTTATTACTAATTTTTATATATTTCACATTTACATCAATTTAAAAAAAATAATCTACGCCAACTTCGCAATTCAGTGAATAATAATGTAAATTTCATCTAGTGGTGTAAATGATCTCGAGCTTTTTGATGCCGAGCCGAGACTTTTCGTTATTGATGCCGAGCTGAGACTTTCTTTTTGGAAATAAAATGAGCCCTAGCCGAGACTATAGCCAAACTAGCCTGAGCCGAGTTGAGACTTTAGGTAACTGAGACTAATACTGAATCATGCTTTAGATTTTAGTATCATCTACATCACTAGTCATAACCCTTAAAATATAGATATTTCCCTTATCTTTTATATATAAACTCACGAATATTGCCCGTCTTCTTAAAATATTTATATATAAATTTGTACTCTATGTAAACTATACATATGATATTCTATATGCTACAACTAATGCCAGTTATATCTAACATCAACATATGCAGCTTGCAGTATTTTATCTAGAATGAGATTTCATTATATAATCATAACCCAACAATTCATCAATTAAACAATTAAACCAAACCCAACAATTCATCATTACCGTTTTGTTATTATAACTTAAGATAACTATTACATTATAACCAATGCTATATAGTGCACCCTACTACTACTACCACTACCACTATTACCACCACTACTACCACCACTACTACCACCACTACTACCACCACTATTACCACCACTACTACCACCACTACTACCACCACTATTACCACCACTACCACCACTACTACCACCACTACTACCACCACTACTACTACCTACCTGTTCATCTAGTCAATACCTACCGATATGGAATATGACCCGAATGCGAACCCTCCGTGCTACAAGACTAAAGAGGAGGACATAGTGATCAATCAAGACGACTCAATCAGGCTGAAGATTGTAGGAACCAGAGTGGATGCTACAGACATAGTTAGTAGTCGTCGTAGTAGTTGAACCGATGCCAGTAGTATATATTAGTGATGTAAACAATTCCAAAACTCTTTCAGTAAAATTGTATTGGGTTTCGAAAAGGTTTCAATTTCCAACGAAAGTTAGGAAATCAAACAATTTTTAAAATAATGCATATACTGAAGTTATTAAACACAGTATTATTATATTTAATAAAGTAATTCTAACTAATTATCAGTTTGATACGACAATAATACATAAATATACATATAGAATGTATCCCATACAAACATACGTAAAGTGTTGTAAGTAACAATAAGCATATCAGCTTGTTCATCAGATAACCGATTTCATCGTTCAGTAATGATCTCACCTGACGAACTAAACATTGTTAGATGTAGCCTGATATACATGTATTTTCTGACTATCGTATATTGAATTGGGGACAGCGATGTATTGTTTCCGTTTCACAATACGCTTGTGTTAAATCCAATCTTCAATTTGCTATATAATATTATTTCAGAATCAATCTATAATAACAAACAATTTATAAGTTGATAGAGTACTAATTTAAAAAAATACAATTTCTATAGAAATATTCCAACTTAAACATATATTATTTATATGTATGTGATATACTACATATTATAAGTAATATCTGTTCATATATCTGTGCATATATAGTATAAACATAATATTAGATAATTACATAATATTAATACTAATTAGATAATTACAATAAATAGATCCTTGTGAATTAGTCCTACGTATAGTCCTAGTCTATGTGCATGTGATTATGACACACAATGCATGACTCATGACATCTTCCTTTAATGTTACATCTCACACCTTTACAGTTTGCCATCGGTACTCTCATGGATAACTTTTTAGGTTTGTTAATTACGTTTTATATACACTTTATATATAATTTATATTTATTTTATTTACATATTATATACATACTATATATATATATATAGAGAGAGAGATGTGAATGAATAAAAAGCGAAAAAAATGCAATAATATTTAGAATATGATATATTTTTATTAAATTTTATATATAGATTATCTTTTTATTTAAAAAAATATCAACATCTTTTTAAAAATATGTAATTTTAACTCTAATATATACAAAATATGCAATTTTAAATCTAATATACAAAATATGTTATTTTAATTCTAATATATAAAAATATTGATACTATAATAATATCTATAAATATAAATATCTATAAATAGTGATATTACATAAGAAAATTATGGATGTTATGCCGAAAATATATCAGCGATATTGTCGATATACCATCACTATATATATATATATAACTTATATAGAATTATGATTACATTAATTATGATTATTAATAATAAAATAACATATATAATAAATTATCCTCATATTGGTTTAGAAAAAAGAGGATAAAAACAGTTTTAACGCGTTTTTTAAAAATTATTGAATAAACATGTAATATTGGAACATGGCAATGTTTAATTGGGTAGTGTTCCATTCCTAACACAAATGTAGTTTGTTGACACTAGTGATTCAATGTATTAGTGATTGCGTGAAGTTCACATTGGCCACTAGTAATTAACTCTAGCACATCGCTAATATCTCGATTAACCGTAACTATATTTAATAGTTTATTGATTTATTATGTATCATTAAAAATTATACATTAAAATAATTATTTATTGATTTATAATAATTTACATATTATCTATATAGAAAAGTTATTTTTTATTCTAATTTAAAATAAGATTTTGTTTATAAAACAGAAATATTTTTTTTATAAATCTAATGATAATATCTACTAACTTTAAAAATATGCCTGAAATCGAAAAATATAAATTGTCATTATAATGTAATATATAAAATGCAGAAACTATTGTTACTGCCTATATTTGTGTTCGCTTAAGATATTTATATTCTTAAGTGAACGCGTCGTTGATATAGAATGATCTTCTGTATCAGTTTGCACACCCTTTATCCCCCATGGTATACCCTTGGCACACCTCTCACACATAGCATCGGTTGCTTAGCAACAGTATAACTTATCCAGCTACAACTTACTCGTATTATATTGTTAGATGTCCTCGTTATTCATCTATAGTTATATATCGACCACCGCTACATTACGAAACATTCAATATTACTGATATGTTATACATATAATACACGTATACTATTTTATTTATAATATTATATTCACTAACCACTGTATTATACGTTATCGATAGAATTCTTATTTAATAAATACTAATCTATTAATAATTATCCTCGCAGGTGTTGTGTAGGATGTGATACCTATTTAGTTGTTTGAATCGACGCGTCAATGGTTAGAGTTGTTTAACATGTATTACTTAATCAACTTATCTTAAATAATCTCTCTTTTTTATATATTTACTTATATATGTATTTATTGATATATAAAAATATATTTCTAAATTGTCTTTGATGATTATGCCCTGACATAAAATGTTTTAGTATTAATTTGTTTATTCAACAATTGATGTAATTACTATTATTTGTTTACATTTTTTTCATAAGTAAATAGTATTTGTTTTATTAATTGATATAATTTTCATTAATGTATATATATTCAATTTAACTCACTTATTATTTATTTCCCATAACCCAGTTAATTCTGAGTGTAATTTTATGATATGATTTTAACACAGGAACCGATGTCAACGTGGCAGAACGCAGTGAATATATTGACTATATCATTCAATTTTGCCATAATATAATAGAATTTGACAGCATATATATTTTAATATATCACTAGATTGTATATAAAATATAATACGTATAATTTGTATGTTATATAAAAAATATATTTGTATTCATAATTAGAATTTATATTGTCATTTATACATTAGAATAAATTATTTTCTCATATTTTATAATGTATTAATAATATCAGTATGACAATAAATATAAATATAAATTATTCAATTTATTAAGTTTGAAGAATTAGCATTTTTCTTATAATATAATATTTAATCTCTAGAAATTAATATTAATACATACTTGGACAACATATTATAAAGGTAAAACTATATAATTAATATAAAATATATACATATGCTTCACAGTATGTAGTTAATATGAGTTTATTAATAATTTATACTCAATTAAAATAATCATGTATTAATTAAGTTATACTTTTATTTATAAATAGTTATGATTGTATTATAATATGTATTATAAAATATAATAAATAAGTAATATATCAGTATGCTATTACTGGAAAAATATAGTGATGTATTAGGTAATAACACATTTATTATTCAACAATTATTTTAAAAAGATATGTAATATATATATATATTGTATATAAGATACATAACTAAATAATATATTATAAAGAATACATATTATGTAATATATTTAATTTTTGATATTATTTCAATGTGGAAATTATGTTTCGAGTAACATCTGTTACAATGTAATAATAGTAATGAATTCGATATATTTATGTTATGTGTGATGCAGAAATATATATATTTGTATCTAATGTTAGTGAATTATTGTATATGGTATATAACAAAGTCTAAAGAAAATATTGAACAATGCTTAATACCTATATAATTATCCAAATATATTATTCCGTAGTCAGATTAAAGCTAAATGTATAATAGTCATTACATTGTTGACAAATATAATGGTGTCCGTATCAAGATAAATTCATTCTAAAACTCTTGTTATTTCATGGAGTGATATATCACTGATTCTAACTAAAGTGAATACATCAGGTCTTCCGTCATGTGTATGGAGAAAACATTAAAGTAGAATAAGTATACCCTCGTCATACACCATGGGCATCCTATGAATTATATAATCATGTTTATTGCTTTACTAATAATGGTGGATTAGTCAATGAATTGATTTTCTTCTTTTAAATATTATAATGGAATTACAATAGAAACAATACTTATTAAAATAATATACCACTACATATAATCACGCACACTAATAATTGTACAAATGATATACATACTAGAAATTTATATAAACATTGCAATAATTAAATACATATTTAATAAGGATACAGAAATACCTAGTAGAAGTTTCTCGACCAGTACAATTTGCTTTAGAAATTGGTATATTTATTATAAATCTGTAAACTAAGCATAGCCTATTGGATAAAAAAGATGGTAATCTAGGTATATGTGCTGTCACTTATTTATGATATTAACATCATAACATCTTACACGAGTTAATGAAGATATTAATTTTAAAAACTGCAGTGAATTATAATTCTATGAAAATATATTTAATTATGTTAGTAAATCTCTATGGATCTCTTTAAATTATTGTTTCTTATATTTGATTAACTAACTTCGGAAATAGTTTACAGATGCTTAATAATAGGCATATCTTTATGTAAATTTAGCAAATATTAATATACTGGAAATTCATAGTAGAATGTCAATCAATAAATTTTAGCATTTCTGGAATAAATGTAAATATTTCTAAACAATTATTATTAATTATACTAAATGTGCATGATTTCTGCTCAGTTTTAATATTATTTTTAATTACTGTAGTTTTTTACTAGAACTATAATTTGTGTAATTACTAATGAACAATATGAAACATATAATCATATTAAAATAAATACAACTACATGTGTAATCTTAAAATTACTAATTTTATACATATATTTTAGAAATAAATAATAAATATTCAGTATATTATATTTTTAATAAAAAAATAAGGGATAAATGCAATAGAATAAAATATATAGAATGAAATAATTTACAAATAAAATAATTTATCCGACAATTCCGGTTTGGCATCAGCATGCAAGCTTTGCCCTGTAAGGAACGCCAGTTTGTGTGCATATTGACACGGTGCGGGAACTCTGACAGTTCCAGGCCAATTATAATACAAATGACATAATTTGTAGGTAATACGCTGAATGTGATCAGCCTTTAGTCCAGTTGTGTCATGAATCACATTATACGAGGTCGGAGTGACTGTGCCTTGACGTACGGATTGAGATACGATAAAGAAATCGTACCATTCACTTCGGGTGATGTCGTTATCGATGATTGTTCCGGGTGGAGGGTTAACAAGGTTATTACCTTGCTTGGAAAAGAAACGATGATTTATCCTTTTTTTCACAATTATAAATCCTAGTCTCGGGCTGTAAATTAAATTAACAAATTAATGATTCGAATATTTGTTTGAAATATATAAAATACATACTTGTAATTACTTCCTAATTTCTTGAAGGCTTCGATGAATTGAGGAATTTCATGACTCTTTACAACGTCGATCTGTCCATCTCCTACTCCATCTCTATATATTAGTATTCTATCAGGTAACTTCTTATTTACACGACTATACTCCTTCAATGCACCTAAAATATATAGAAGAAAATATATATTTATAACCAATAAACAATTATGATACTAACCAATCATGCATATAATCAACTGGTCAAGCAACTCTTGACTGTTGTGCTGGAAGGTGCACTTAGAATAATATTTCGTCAGGCTATTATTCAAAGAAGCAACGAAACCTCCAACACTCATCCCTTTCTTTAGGGAATCGTGATAGCTGTCATACCCAACAACCATTAAATCTTTAAGCTGTTATAACATAGTTTTTTGTTAATTAATGGGGAACAGAAATACATTCTACTAGTTTTACTTTTTTTATTAATGATTTTAATATTATGCATATTTATATATATACAAATATATATCTGTTGTATACAAACAAATTGTTTACATATATACAAGAACAGTTTTTGCATATTAATGTTTATTGTGTGTTAATAATATGTATTAAATTAGTTAAAAATAAAGCGTATATTAATTGCAAATTCAATATATAAAATACAACTATTTTATATTATAACTAGGATTTAAAGTAAAATAACTAATACTTGAATACTTAAAATATAAATAATATGATTTTGAAATTAGTTTATAGCTATAAATATCAAATTGTATTAATATAAAATCTAAATTTCAATATGTTGCTCCCCAGATACTAAAACAGATATTTCTACTATTGAATTACTATTTATTAAATTAATTAAGTTATTATATACATTGATTATATGACTTAACAACATATAATACAGTATATATTGATCACACATGAAAAATAAAATTTGTATTTTAAATGTTTAAAATTAGAATTATAATTTTGTTATTTAATTTAAATATTGATTTTTGAATCCATTTAATTATATATTAATTTTAATATTTTTTATAAATTATTAATATTAAAACAAAATTGTAAACAATAAAGTATCACATAATTAAAATATTTTGTTCATAAAAATATAAATACAAAATATAAAAAAAATACGAAGAGATAATCTGAGATGAAATAATTAATAACTAAATAATTCGGGAATTTCAAATAATATTTAAATAGCAAAAACATAAAAAAAATGATTCTTATTAAATATTTATTTTCCTGAATATTGAATTAATAGATTGATTTTGATTTTAAATTCACTTTATAAATTTAGGTTTTATTTAAATGATTAAATATATTTTGTGCGCCGCATTTGATTAATTACAACAACATAATACAAATTAATATATCTTAGATTAATTATTTAAATACAAATCTGACCTATCCCTGATGTTGGTTACTACTTATAATATATACTAACAGGTATATCAACAGTCCATGCTTCTCCTCCTAATTTGCAATTTAATTGTATACATATTTTCGTAGTTACGGACATTAACATTGCTGGTTTTGATATCGTTCCAATAAAAATAACCTGGCTTGGTACTATATAAATATTATATTAATAAAGAATACTACAAGTTTATAATACACAAACCTCCAACAGTTAAACAGCAATGTTTTTTAATAGCATCATATCTATCTTTAACTCTAGAAGAAACAATACATATTACCAATTGTAGTCCGGGAATACAACTACTACGTAATGCATTTATATACGTATCTGTTCGATCTACGTTTATTGGAATTCTGTAAAGAAATAGAATAATTACTTATATTATAATTATATTATCGATTACTAACAATTTAGGATTACCAACAACAAATCCCATTGGTTTAGCCACTTTATGTAGAGTTTGGATGAAATTCTTTGCAACACTTTCGTGTTTCGATGCATAGATAATCGTCCATCTATCCATCCTAACGGTCGATGTCAATTGATTCCCGCGAATAAGAGAATTCCACTCCGCTTCATGGGGCTTGTACAGAAACTATAAAATAGATAGTTACATAAGTTATATTTAATATATTCAATTATAATTATAATAATGTAAAATAATATATTCCTTAAAATCATACAAATTAACCGATTTATTGTTGCCTTGATTAATCTTTTCAGGTTGCATGACCCGGGCGGTAATATCCATTAAATTTCTAGAAAACTCAATCCCCCAACCTTTCAACTCATCTACCGCTTCTTTATTACTAATTTAATATTGTTATTTAATAATTTAATATATATTCGTTAACAAACAATTATAATTACCTTAAAATAGAATTCATGAAATCGCCGAGTGTTTTAACGCGTTGTTGCGGAGGAATGCGAGTGAAGACAGCGATATCTTTCATGACGTTGAAGTCGGCTACGGCCTCATCGGACAAGCCGGTAATGTTACACAGTTCCGGAATTAATAGGATAGGACCTATCATGCCGGCCCTCTCGTCCTTTTTCTTTATGTTAGAAACAAGGAGGGGCTGGTTCTTGTCTTTGATATCGATTTTGTAATGGGTTTTATAGTATTCGACAAAAGATATTTCTTCACCCCTTTTGGTGAACTTTCTCTCAGGATTGCTATCCCAGTTAATATCATCAATTTTATATGTTTTATTATTGTACCTGCATTATATAAATATAATATGTCATAAATATATATATATATATTGCTGATATAATATTATTACCTTGTCAGTACAATTTGACCGATAAATTTCTTCTCTGCGTTTACCTTAAAAGTAGACCTGTTTGAAGCATATAACTCATATAGAGTTGATAGGACGGTGTCACTCCTTAGAATTTTGTGACTTATATCTGCTTGGAGTAATATACTTCTCTCGAATAAATTGATGGATGTGCTAAATCCAGGCCATATATCCAAGCTAAATAAAATTTTAGACACATATATATATATATATTATTTAAAAGTACAACAAATATTATAAACTGTCATTAAATATTGTGTATTATACAATATTATTAGTAAAAATTGCAAGTATTAATACCATATAGAAATTACTATAAAATAATTAACTTTTCTATAGATAATAATTTATATGATTAATATTTCTCAGTTACATATATATATTTGAATTCTTGTTTAGTATATAAGTTAATTGATATTTGAAACATATTTTGTGAGTGTTATGAAAATACCCACATACATACACATGTCATTAAAAACTCTTTTACGATTATAATTATGTATAGCATTGTCTAACAATTTAGAATTATTTAAAGTATTGGAATAACAAAAATTGTCAATTTTTACATTATATATTAATAAAACTGTAAAAATATAAATAATGTGGTGTTAAAAAGTACAGAGTATAAAAATATAAATTTTATAACAAATTATATATATTTTTTTTAGATTAGTTTTTTTTTAAATATGCCTATACTGGTTTACAATTTAGTATTACAAGGCCCTAAGGGCTTTGGTATTACTATATCATTAACTTACTTGTGCCTTTTCACTTGACTTCCTTTTTCTGGGCTATAATAATTCCTCCCGATTAGTGACATTCCCAAAATGTGGAGAATCCTAAAAATATTAACATTTATATAACATATATGATATTTCTATTGTAAATAATACCTTTTCATTATCACATTGTAAATTTGAATCATAGTAGGCGAATTCCTCGGTACAATAGAAGTAAATTTAAAAGTTATCTTTATAACATCTCCACGTTTCAATTGACTGGAAACTTCCGTTACCTGTATTATTAAAATTATTATTTCATATTAATTATTTAATACATGGATATTAAATTAAAACACTAACAATATGATAGATAATACAATAGAATTTATGTCATTTTATTTTGGTTCATTGAAAAAAATAACATTCACAACAAATGAAATTTATATTATAATATTTTACCAGCTTATTGAAACTAGATAATTATGATCTATTCTACTTGATAGGGATAATAGACATAATTTATAAAATTTTACAATTTTATTTTTGTGGATTTTTTTATAATAAATAATATATTAATATATCAATTATTATTTTTATAGGAATTATATTCTTGTAATACATTGAAAAATAATATATTTTTCAAAATACCAATAAAATTATCTAATTTTGTATTTTTCATATCATATTCATAATAAACATTGATTAGTAATAACAATAATATTATGATCTTTAGTGTATTATGACTTCATTGTCAAAATTAATATGAAATACCAACTGTTTTTTCAAATTTTCGACTGCAAAATAATACCATTCCGTCAAATGCTTTAACTGGACCTATTAATTCTTTATGATCCTTTAGTAACATCTTTCTCAAGTGTATACTTTCAACCGGCGGTTGAAAATCAACATGATATTGAAACAAAGAGAAATTTTTAGATTGACTCATGGAAAAAAAGTTTGTAATTAAATTTATTTTACTACCATTTGTACCTGTATGAATATGAAATTAATAAAAATCTATTGGAAAACATCTTTAAATTACTAACCATGTTTAATGAAACCATCATTAATACATTTAGTTGTTTCCATGGACATTCTCGACATTGCACTCACCAATCTTGTATCACCAGATTTTTCAACATTATCACCCGAAGAACCTCTGTTACTATGACTTACTGTAGAACTAATTTGAGGTTGAGTGGAACTGTTTACAGGAATATCTTGAGGTGGTGGTGACTGCACTGTTGCAGACTGAGGTCCCTTATTTTGATTAAAAGACCCATCACCTCTTCCCTGCAATTAATTTAATATCAACATTTACAAGAATATAAATTAATAATAAGATTATTTTTAATATTCAACTTCCTAAATAATATTAAACATTTATTAAAGGTAATTATAAATATTAAAATGAAATATTAAATTGTATCGTCTAAATTAATAAAATATTAAATTATATCGCCTAAATTAATAAAATATTAAGTTTATTAATATAGATAAATTTTCGTATCTGATAGATACATTTTCTAAATATACTAGATATATAAATTATATTTGAATATTATAATATAATTCAACCAAATAAAGTATGACTTGTAAGATAAGCAAACAAAATTTAATTATATACTTCTAACATTATTTGTATATATTGTATACAATTTTAAAATATAAACTGAATATAATTTTTTTTAATCATATTAGTTCTTAAATTTATATATCATGATATATAATTTTACCTTTACATAAAGGAGTTAATTATATAAAATTATAACAAGTTGATTAAATCAAATATGATAATTACCTACCTAAATATGATTATGCTAATTTACACTATTTTAGAATACTATCTAATATATGTATTATTAGATTATCTAATAGATACTATAATTTCATAATATGTAAAATATTAATATTAAAAACCTGACTTCCGGGACGTTGAGGTTCCCTAGTATTATTCCCTCTTGCCTTCGCACGTGCTCTTGTTCTGCCAGACATCTTCATATATGAAATAAGTATAATTAAATAATGTCAATTTATATTCAAAAGAATAATTTAGAAATTAAATTATATTTAATTCAGTTATACTGAATTAAAATAGTTATAATTCGAATTTATAAATACATATTATTATACTTTATAATTATAATATTTACTTTAAATATGTATATAATAGAAGTAATACTATTACAATAATGTAAAATAATATTTAATATTAAAATAAATATTTATTTTCTGAGTCAATTTATTTAATTTGGAATTATATTAAAGGAATTTGTATATTTTAATAGATATTATTTATAAATATATAAAATATATATAACTAAATAATATAATATACACGATTTAATAAAACCTAGGTTTAAATACCTTATAATCTTGAAATTGTAATTGTAATTAATAATTTAAACAACCGACGCGTCCATTATAATTATAATAATGAAAATCACAAGACATATTTTAATAAATATCCGCCATTTTAGAGAAAATATGTATTTTTTAAATTTAGTATTTAATATTAAAAATACCCTAAATTATAAATACATAAATTATTTAATTTATTTTTTAATTTTTTAAAATATCTATTAGTTATTTTTGAAAGTTATATATCAAAAATTAATATAAAATAAATGCGCGATAAAATAAATGCTTGTTAAAATAAATGTGCGTTAAAATAAATGCGCGATAAAATAAATGCGCGATGAAATAAAGATGTTAAATTAAATTGACGACAAAATATAAAATTCATAGTGTAAAAATTAATTACGTCCAAGTAAATCATAAATTTATAGATTATAGTAAAATACAAATCTATAGAGTAAATAGAGAGGACTACGATAAAAAAGGACAAGTTGAGGGTTAAAGGTTACATTTTAAATTCGAAATAAATTTGTATGGCCTCACTTTGGGATGAAGATAAAAGCAGCTAAAAAAACCAAACAGTTCAAAACCAATTAAACCAAATAGGTAAACAAAATACTAAACCAATATACCTAACCTACAAATACCTATACAATATATATATACTATTAAATCGTATTTCAAATGTAATATTTAACCATCAACTCGTCCTTTTTGATCGTCTCCCAATAGCGATAGGTAGGGTATATACCTATATACCTACCTACCTAACTATCTACGATATAAAATGGGAAAGAATACATTTAAATCAGAAAAATATATTCTTGAAATTAGTTATAAATGTCTATTAGGGGAAAGTAACCTAATACGGATACTTTAACAATAAATGTTCTTAACATTTTATGATTAATTACTTTTATTCAAAAATTATGATATATTAATATTATATGATTAGAGATATTATTGTGATTTTAAAATTGTATTTAATCTTTTAATTCCATAGATAACGAGGGTGTCCGTATTCGGTACCCATGTCCGAATACGGATACCCTATATACCACTAAATAAGCTATATATATTATTGATGAATCAATCAGATAAATTACAATTACATTATTTATAATTAATTTTATGAATAATTTATTCTAATTTAATTAGTTAATTAATCTAATTAATCTAATATTTTATTATTTTTATTATTTTTTAATTAATAATAAAATTTAAGTATCAAAATAATAATTTTTTAGATTTAGCTTTATTGTTGGTATTATTATTATAACGCACGCGATTTTTATGAAAATCAGAATATATTCAATATACCCTATATATAGGGTCAACAATATAGGCCATACGCTGCGCGCTGATTGGTATAGGTGTCCGTATTAAGACATCTAGGGTGTCCGTATTATGGACTTATATGACCTCTAGATATATGCATATAACTTAATGAATATTTGATAACAAATATAGAAATTATATATATAATTTTTGAGAATGCTTTATTTTTTAATAATATAATGTTATATTTTATATCGATACATTTGTATATAGACTTGAGAATGTTTTAAGTTTACATTTTTTTTGATAAATTTAAATACGTAATATCAGCAATATTTTGAATAATTAAAAAATAAAAAATACTTTTTTAGACTATTTATATAATTATGAATATTTTATTCATTAAACATTTTTTTGTAGGATTTATGGTTTCTGAGATACCGAGAGTGTCCGTATTCGGGCACTGTACGTATTCGGTTACTTTCCCCTATATTTATTATTATATATTACTATATATTATTTTTAATTTATAAATTAAATAATTAATTAATTATATACTTACTTACCTTTACTTTTTTGGTTTTAGAACTACGCTGTGCGACACAGAGTGCGTGAGCAATCGGCCGTTCGTGGGAGAGATTATTGTGTTGGGGGAAGGCATGGGAGAAATAGTATGTCTTTAGATAACGTTTGAAGGAGGAGGTTAATGTCATTGTTCGAAGGTGGTAGGGTAGATAGTTCCAATGATAAGGGGCAGATATGGCAAAGGATCCAATATATCTTTATATATACACTCGCGTGTATATGGGAGGAGTGGAGGTTGTGTACTACACAATGTGTAGGTGGGGTGTAGTAAGGCGAAATATGTTGGAGGACCGGGTGTGGAATGGAGTAGTAGGTGTGTGTAGATGGGTAAGGGAGGCAAGGTAGTCGGGGGAGTTGTGATGTATGGCTTTGTGGATTGTCAGGGAAAGTTTGTATTTAATACGGTAGGATACTGGGAGCCAGTGTATCCTAATTGTTTGAGGAGAGGTGTAATGGAATCAGAGGAACGACGGGGAAGTAGATGGACGCAACGTAGTACATCATTTTGAAGACGTTGCAGTTTAATCAGTTTGTAGGCGGGGAGATTGAATAGTAGGTTGTTTCAATAGTCGAATAGGGGGAGTATATAGGAGGAAGCGATGGGAATGGATCGTCGAATTATGTGAAACAGTGTATACACTATAGGTGGTAGTGGATGGATTTGTGCATGTGGGCAATGTGAGTATCAAGGGAAAGAGTGGAGTCGATGTGTAGGCCAAGGTTACGGAGATGTCTAGAATAGGGGAGGGTAGTCATGTTTAGTAAGATGGGGATTGTTCAGGGAGGGTTGAGGAACGTAGGGGTAAGTGAAGAAAGATAGCTTCGGTTTTGGTGGGATTAAGTTTAAGGGAGTTGGAAGTAAGCCATTGGTGTATAAAGTTGATGCAGGAGGAGAGTCGTTTGGGGGCATGAGTGGGGGAGTCGGTGTAGTTGAGGTAGAGTTGAAGGTCATCGGTGTAGGTATGAAAGAAAATGTGGAGCCGAGTATGGAGCCACGGATATTGTTTATACCGGAGAGTAAGTCAGAGGTAATGAGTGTTAGCTTGGATTCGGTAGATTTGTGGGGAAGTTAGGCACTCTGAAAGATGTTTGGGATTTTATTGATTGTAAGGTATGTGATAAGTTTGGAGGAGATTACGAGTTCAATGATCTTAGAGTTGATTGAGAGGTTAGAGAGAATGTGAAGGATGAAAGTAAACCGCAAATAATTTGATGAAGGGGAGTTGTTACAGTGTTAATTATCTGCTTTAATATTGGGAGGGGAAGAGGTTCAAGGGATGAGGTTGATGAGGTAGATTTGAGAAGGGAGATGAATTGATCAAGTGGGGGAGATTAACATTTGGGAGAAGGGAAATGTAATGGGAGTGGTGGGAATGACAGGGGTGATAGTGGGAGAGGATCTTTAAGTGAACGACCAAGCAGTTGGGAAGAAAGTCTGTGTATAGAATTACTGTCATTAGCGAGTTTTCAAATTTTTGGGTGATGTGAGAGGATTTGGCAGTATAAATAGCTTTTCGGTGGAGATTTTTTAAGTTATTGTAGTAGGCAAGTTAAGTATGGGAGGGATGTTTGAGATATGATTTTTTAGCTTTGCGATGGATTCGCTTATGTTTCAGTAGGGATATAGTATACCAGGATGAGTCAGGGCGTGTGATGGATGTTTTAGTAAGTAATATGGCGTGTTTATCGAGGGTGGAGGAGAGCCATGTATGGAGTTCAGCAGACGTTGATGTTGGAAGGGAAGAAAGATCGGAGATAAAAGCAGGAATTGGGAGGCTGTGTAGTTTGCGTGATATTCATGTAGTGAGGGGTCTAGTGGGTTTGGGATGACTAAGGGTAAGGAATATGAGGAAGTGGTCAGAGAATAGTGGTCCGATGGAATGGTCAGTGAAAATTGTATTAGTTTTGGGGGAAATTATTAGGTATAAAGTGTTACCATGGACATGGGTGGGGGAGGTGACGTGTTGTACAAGGTTGAATGAGGTGAGCAATTTGTTTAAGGACTGGATCATAAGTGGGTTGGGAATGTTGAAGTCACCTAGTATGATTGTGTTGTTGTTGTTGTTGTTGTTCGCGGCGTAGCGTTCACATGGACGGGAGTCCATGCGCAAACGCTATTACAGCCTCTGGTTGTTCAATCAGGGCTGACAGTAGGGGCGCCGCTCCCCCAAACTCACGGATTCGTCTTCGAGCTGTGGCCGGGCACTCTTGGAGCCAGTGCTCGAGCGTCTCTGGGGCTCCTTGGCAGTGTGGACAGGTCGCGGAGGAGTCAGCATCGACGATGTTTCGGTATGCTGCCAGCTTGTGGCAGTGGCCACTGCGGAGCTGGGCTAGTAGGACCGAATCCTTTCTAGAGAGGGAGACTGGGGCTCGCTTGCCGTTAAAGACCGCTTTGGTTCTCTCGTAGCTTATGGCCGGGTCCATCGTTTCTCTCTTCGTGAAGGCTTTGGCTGTCTGGAAGGTTATACCACCATCCGTTGCCGCTGGTTCTTTGTCTGAAGCTGCCACTGCATCGGCTTCGACGTCCGCCCACTCGTTTCCTATGAGCCCTATATGGCCGGGGACCCATTGTAGCGAAACACGTGTATTCAATGAGTTCAGGATTCGGCGGGTCTCTGCTAGGTCTGAACCATCGCTCAATCCAGGCGACTGTAGTGCTGTCAGGGTTGACTGGCTGTCGGTGCAGATAATGAAGGGGCCTTGGTTCTCGCGGTTCTTGATCCAGCCAACTGCCAGTAGCATCGCTGTCACTTCCGTCTCATAGGACGACGTGAGACGTCTTCCCTTGCGTGTGATGGAGGTGATTTTGACTGGGTCAGTGGCTGGGCCTGATGTTACTACTGCTGCGCTGCCTCCGTTTTTATATCCTCTTTCCGCCGATCCGTCAGTATAGATGGTGATCTCCACTTCTCCGGCTGCCGCGATGGTGTCCACTGTGTCCGTGAGCAGGGTTCTCTGGTCACAGGACTTATCGCTGCCGCCATTTAGTCGTGTATCTACCGTCCATGTTGGCTCTCTGTCCCAGTTCCAGGGTGGCGCTTTCTTTGGAGCAAACCTCTCTCTAGGCAATTGGTCCAGGCCGATGCGTGCACATTCTGCTTGAGCTAGGGTACTGAAGCTCGACCTTTTCCATTTGTGCTCGATAGGCGAGGTGAACAGTTTGTGGCGTGGGTTGCCGGCGGGGAGCCTAGCTGACCTTTCCCAGGCAACAATGCAGTTACGCCTGATCTGCGTCTCGAAGGAAGTTAGCTCGGCCTCCGTGCGTAAGCATTCGAGAGGTGTGTCAGCCAGTTGACCTGTTAGGATACGTAGAGCCCGATTCTGTACTCGTTCCAGGATGGCCACGTTCGACTTCGCGAGCCACGGTTGCCAAGCCGCGCCGCAGTAGTGCAGTGTGCTGTGAATCAGTGCTGTGTATATCCGCGTCATGTATCGTCTGCTCCATCCCCACTCTTTGGATGACAGGGAGGATAGGATCCGGATCCTGGACATCACTCTGAGCTTGACAGAGTCGACATGTGGCCGAAAGGATAGCGAGCGGTCAAAGGTGACCCCGAGGAACTTGGGAGTCTTTTTGAATATGAAGGGCTGGTTATCGAGGGTAATCGACGGAATCCACTTTGCTTCATGAGTGTCGGAAGTGAAGAACGACACTTCACACTTCGACGTGTTCAATTTTAGCTTGTGGAGATAACTCCACTCCGATACCCTGTGCACCGCCTCTTGTACCTTGCTCTCAGCAACAGTCTTATCGCGGTCTTGACTCCAGATCGCCATGTCGTCCGCATACATGCTGACGCTCACCCCGCTCGGGACTTCTTCTCTAATACCATTAATATAGAAGAGGAATAGTAGGGGTGATAGTACAGCTCCCTGGGGCACACCTTGTTGCATCTTTCTGCTGGCGCCGATAACCCCATCGATCCGAACAGCTGCCTTTCTGTCGCAGAGGAATCCTCTGATCCATCGGACGATAGTCCTTGATACGCCTTTCTCCATCATCAGATGGAACAATCGATTCCGCCATACCGTGTCATACGCCTTACTGTAGTCCAGTAGTGCGAGGACGCAGCGCTTAGCGGGTCGAGTCTGGAAACCGTCACTGACTGCTTGGGAGAGGCGGAGGACTTGATCCTCGCAGGATCTGAGGGTCCGAAAACCAGCCTGGTCCTGGCACCACCACTCATTGGACTCTGCCATGAAGGAGAGGCGGCTTGCCACCATTCTCTCCAAGGTTTTTGCCACGCAGGATGTGAGCGATACTGGGCGGAAGGAGTCAATCTGACTTGCTGGCTTACCCTTTTTCAATATGGGGACAATTATAGCCTCCCTCCATGAAGCCGGGCAAGATCCTGTTTTCCATAAATCATTGAAAATGCGCAGCATGAAGCTGGCTGCGATTGGGCCCATGGCTTTGATGAACCTTGGGTGAATCTTATCCTTCCCTGGTGCGCCTTTGACTTTCATCCTTGTGATTGCGTTGGACATTTCTGCGGCATTAAATGGTATAGAGCTCGGATCCTCAACTATTGGACCTATTAGGGAGCGGCGCACTGAATTCTTAATTCGGCATTCCTTGGGTATACTCAACCTACTATACCTATGATTGTGTTAGAGGTGATAGTGGGTAGAAATAGGCTAAATTCATCAAGGAATGAATTGATGTTGGGAGATGTAGGACGGTAGAAAAGGGAAATATTGAAGGTACGAAAGAAATGTGAGCTGATGGCTTCATGGTGGGAGAACGAGTGATAGGAAATCTTTTAGATAATTAGAGCATATTTGCAAAGTAGTCCGATGCCGCGACCGGGATGGGGAGAGTCGCGAGGGTTGTGAATGAAACAATATATGAGAATGTTAAGAGCAGCAATGTTAGGAGAATCCAGAGGAGAGAGCCAGGTTTCTGTGATGAAAAGGATGTCGAGGTTTTAGTCAGTCATGATGGAATTTATAGAAGGGATTTTATTGCGAAGAGAGCGTGCGTTGATAAGAGCAGCGTTGATGGAAGTAAGGCGTGGTGGGGGTGGTTAATTGTATGGATGGGAGGGAGAGTGTGAGTGATGGGAAGTGAGGGAAAGGGGTGGGAGAGGGATGTGTTGGGTTAGGGGGATTAAGGGGAGAGGTATTAGTAGGAGGATTTAAGGTATCACAATATCGGGTGGGACACATGAAATTAAGGCGATGTGGAATTTGTTGGTGCCGCGGACCACGTAATTGAAGTTGGGGATAGGTTGTGAGGAGTTCAGTTGATTGATGGTGGAGATGTAGACTTTACGAGCAATACGTTGGGAATTGTTGAGGGGTTCACAGAACCTGACTTGAAAGGGTGAGTTTTTTAGGAGGTGAGTCTGTAAGTTTGTGTAGTTCATCATATGAACCTGCGATGAGGTCTATATCATCTGCAAAATAAGAAGATTGCTGATAGGTCTACCTATAATAATGATAGTAGATTCAAGACCTGAAAAAAGTTATATATGTTAAATAACTAGGAAATACATATGCACTTCCCTCACATTATTATTTTCAACTCTTCAAAGTTAGATCAATAAGAAATAAAGTTTATTTGATTGCACAATTAATTAATGATTATAATTGTTCTATATCTGCTATTAATGATAACTGGATAACTAATGATGATTCTTCTATAGCTTCCCAACTTAACCCTGATGTTTTCGAAGTATTGTTTGCTAATATGTATGCATCAAAATGTGATGGCATTCTTGCTATGTTATTATTATCTGAACTTAAGATTATTTTGATATCTACTTCATATTTCTCTTCGTGTGAAATGCTCATCTGTCATATTCAGTTTTATTCCTTATTTACACCTTACTCATTCGGAGTTTCTTAACTGATCTCTCCTCTATTTCAGAATCTAACTAATTTGTTAATACTATTATGTTTGGTAATTTTAATATTTAAATTAACAATGATAATACATTAATCATTCGGAGTTTCTAAACTGATATCACCTCTATTTCAGAATCTAACTAATTTGTTAATACTATTATGTTTGATAATTTTAATATTTAAATTAACAATGATAATTATGCTGTCTTATCTTTTAAGATATTTATATATTACATTACATTTTAAATATATATATTTAGCATTTAAAAATATATAAATAACTAATATTTTAACTAAATTAATGCATTTATGTTATTACTTAATTGTGGTATGTTTATGTTTTCATTTTGACAAAAAAATAATAAAATAAATAATAACTGTATTTATTTAAATATTTTTAAAGATATACAATTAAATACCTCATATTTATTAAACTATTTCGAATTATAGAGTATTATATCAGTATGGTAAATCAATTAAATAAATGTTATTATTTTAATAAAGTTATTATTATAGAACAAAAATATACTTTAAAACTAATATAACTTATAATATACAATAATTAAAAAATATATGTTTAACATATATTTTAACATTTATAAAATATATTTATGTATAAGAAGTATATGATGGTACTTTGAATAATATTAAAAAAAATATCTGGAGCTCAAAGGGTTAATGACGTCTATTTAAGTATTCCCTGACACGACATGTTTGTTTTATTACTAACAAATATTAACTTGATGATAATATCTTAACTTTCTGATACTTCTAATTCGTCGAACTCATTATAATACTCACTGGTTTAATATTTAGCTTGTTATCATGAGGTAACTATAATTACATGGAAGTATACTTCGTCGTAAACTACTTCGTCAACTATAAATGAAATATGTATAATTTAAACTTGAATATGTTTTTATTTTCTATAAAGGTCATCGACTATTTTACAAGAAAAAACATCACCGATATACTCTGTAGTAAAAAATACCCTAAGAACAAGCTTAAGCTTGTAATTACAAGATATCATTCAACTTAGTATTTAAGACCCACCACAATCATATTTATCACCGATCTGACTCAGTCATTTTTTCCTCGTTTACCAATTAGGTACTTCATACGAAGAAGATAATTTCTACTTCCAACAATAATTCTAATATTACTAATGTACTTCCAAACGTCAACTCGATACCTCTCAATTTCAATTGAAATCTATATCTTCTCACATACACTGAACACTGTTCACTGAACATATATTACTCTACACATGACATTGTAATCTATCAATAATGATATATATATATTATATAATATATATCATTATTAACTATAGTTTCAATATAATTCCTCGCTTGATGATATTCAACGTAGTCTTTTATGTTTGTTATCACCGTCTTATATTTGACTTATGACATATTTCATTCATATATCCCTTATAAAATATACTGTACAATAATAGATTAATTAATTATACATTGGTCCAATTAAAAAACTACAATAGACTACTAATATGTATCCAGTTACCGATCAATATTCCCTCATTTATCCATATCGTGTCATTAGAGAAAAGGTGTCCACACAACGTATGTATTATAATTAGTCCACTTCTATTATTGAACACCATAACTTCCTCATCGAATCATTGAATCTACCCTAAATTTGATCATTAATTATATACTGTTATCTCTTGATAGTAAATCCCCATACCATATCATGATAATAGTCTTATCCAGTGAGTTCGATAATCTCAATCACGATATACTCTTCCTTAGAATTAATGACATTGGTATAAATTGTCAAGTGTATAGTTTATGTCTTTTATTTCTTCCATAACCTTTATGTGAACATTATTTCCTCTTCGTTTTCTCCTCTTTAAAACATAAATGGTATTGCACAAGGCTCCATTCTTGTGTTGCAGCTCCATTCTTGTGTTGCAGCTCCATGCTTGTGTTGCAGCTCCATGCTTGTGTTGCAGCTGCATACCTGGCCTAGTACCAACACTTGGGGACTAGGTGTACCAACCAATATTTAAGTAAGATTACGGAGAACAAATATTTATATCATAATAGGACGTGATAATATGTTAGTTAGGAGTAGAATTAATTTAAAAAATAACCAGCTATAGCTATAGCTTATATGGTATATATATATATATATATATATATACTGATAATACACAGTCGGGATATAAATATATCAAGATACCTGAAGTAACATTCACTAGACAGATCTACACTAACTAATCGACAACAAGTAGTGTAGTTAAGGGAGGATTAACTCGAGTTAGCTACTCATCAGGCTCACTAATGACTAGGGATGTAAATGATGCTCAAATATAAAGCATGATGCAGTCTCAGTCTCGGTTACCCAAAGCATCGATGCAGTCTCAGTCTCGGTCACCTAAAGCATGATGCAGTCTCAGTCTCGGTTACCCAAAGCATCGATGCAGTCTCAGTCTCGGTTACCCAAAGCATCGATGCAGTCTCAGTCTCAATACCTAAAGTATCGATTCAGTCTCAATGTAAATAAAAATAGCATCGTTCAAGTCTCTGAATGGGTTACCTAAAGCATCGATGCAGTCTCAGTCTCTATAAAATGCATTGCTATTAACTCATGCTTATTAAAGGCATCATTAAAGTGTTAGTCTCATTTTTCATAAGCTCAATATAGTTTCAGTGTCAGTAACCAGAATCATTGTTTGTATATCAAACGAAAATAATTTCATTACAATACAAACTATCAGATAAGTATCATAAATAACTACCAGGAGTGTTAATTGATAAGAATCTTAATATGTTCATAAACACAGAAAGTCAAATCAGCCAACTATCAATTGTATAATATTAGAATTATAAGAACAAATATAAATTACAATAGGTGTACTACATGTAAACTACATGTAAATTACTAAATCAAATCTTTATTGGACAATTGTAAGTTACAATTTGTAACATACTTTTAAATTTACCTCCTTATCAGTTAATGCCATTAAATAAAATAATTCGATCGTCAATCGCGTAATATATAAATTAACACCAAGATCAATAGACGATCAGAATAACTGAACTGATGCGACAACAACACCTACTATCAATTAATTTTCACATTATTTATAAATTACTGGTCAGCCATATTCAAGTCTGAGAGTACAGAGAACACATAATCTACATCAAATTAAAAGCAACACAACAAAAGAATCGGGACACAACAGCAGATAATTTAGTATAGCGGCACCTATCGAGTGGAACAAGCTCGATATTGATTTAATAACTTAATATTATGTCACATGAAATAGGAAACATTAATAAAAATATGGATAAATATATAAAAATTATGTTTAAAATGTAACTTCCAAAATGTATCATTTCGGCTCGATTATGTTTTGTAAGAGTCTCATCTCGGCTCGGGATCGTTTGACTAGAGTCTCGGCTCGTTTGACTAAAGTCTCGGCTCGGCTTGGGCTCGTTTAGCTAAAGTCTCGGTTCGGCTCGGGCTCGTTTGGCTAGAGTCTCGGCTCGGCATGGGCTCGTTTTTTTTTCGAAAATGAAAGTCTCGGCTCGGCATCAAAAACCAATAGTCTCGGCTCGGCATTAAAAGCTCGGCATCATTTACATCCCTACTAATGACTCATTAGTACCTTTTAAGTTAATGACATTGACGAAAAGCGCACTGGTTAGGTTATTATTGTGATCACTGGTAAGTTGTTATTATTAATGTATGATAATGAATGTTTAGAAAAATCTATTTCAATAATTGTATACCTAAATGATATAGCAACATAGGTTTTAGAAATTATACGAATATTTTCTAAGGAGTTCTTATCAATATTTAGATGTTATCAGTATTGAGATGATTATGGTCATTTTAAAAGAAGTGGATAAAGTTCCATTAGGTTCTATTAAGGTAATTTGAGATTATATATAAGAAAATAAGAGAAATGAAAAAAAAAGTTAAAAAATAAAGGAGATATAAGGAAAATAACCGAATACGGACAGTGCCTGAATACGGACACTATCAGTATCTCAGAAACCATAAATCCTACACAAAAATCTTAATGAATAAAATATTCATAATTATATAAATAGTCTAAAAAAGTATTATTTATTTTTTAATTATTCAAAATAGTGCTGATATATCCAATAAACTGATTTTTTTTATTACATTTTTAAATTTATGAAAAACAACTTAAAACCTTCTCAATAATATACAAATGTATCGATATAAAATATAACACTATATTATTAAAAAATAAAGCATTCTAAACATTATATATATATATATAATTGCTCAATTTATTATCAAAGATTAATTAATTTATAAGCATATATCTAAAGGTCATATACGTCCCTAATACGGACACTCTAGATGTCTTAATACGGATACCCTATAACCAATCAGCGCGCAACGTATGGACTATTCTGATTTTCATAAAAATCGCGTGCGTTATAATATTAATACCAACAATAAAGCTAAATCTAAAAAATTATTATGTTGATACTTAAACTTTATTATTAATTAAAAAATAATAAAAATGAATAAATTATTAACTAATTAAATTAGAATAAATTATTCATAAAATTAATTATAAATAATGTAATTGTAATTTATCTGATTGATTCATCAATAATATATAGTTTATCTAGTGGTATATAGGGTGTCCGTATTATAACACATGGTGTCAGTATTCGGACATGGGTACCGAATAAGGACACCCCCGTTATCTATGGAATTAAAAGATTAAATAAAATTTTAAAATAACAATAATATCTATAATCATATAATATTAATATATTGTAATTTTTGAATAAAATGAATGAGTCATAAAATGTTAAGACAATTTATTGTTAAAGTGTCCGTATTAGGTTACTTTCCCCTACATATAGGATCACTGATGTATACATATGTGTCATGACTTAATTATATGTGAATCAATAACAGATAAAATGGGATTAATAAAAGTTAAAAATGAGTCATCGATTTAAGGTGAAATAGATGTTACAGGAACGAAGGAGAGGGAAGTAAGTGATGTAATATTGTCAATAATAGCGTTTATACATTTATTGTTAAAAAGGTCAAAAACAATAATATCCCAAACTGTTTAGGAGATGTATTGAAACAATAGGGATGGGTTTTATAATAGATGACACTCTCTACTTTCTTTAAACTTTCTAACAAATATATCTCTCTGGTATAGAGATATATTTATTAGAAAGTTTATATAAGTTATGGAAATCAGAAGAAAAGTAGCCATCCTATTAAAGTGTTTTTACATTATGAGTCGAAGTTACAGTTTGAAGGACAATTTTAGGAGAATTGATATGGATGAAGGAAATATGAATGTAACAAATAATTATATATATATATATATAATTATATATATATATATATATATATATATATATATATATATCGGCATACACCACATACATACACGCGCTCACACACACACACATATATATATAATATATATATATATAATATATATTATATATATATATATATATGTGTGTGTGTTTAATCTTTTAAAACTAATGACATATATTAATACTTTAAGCGCATATATGCATGAATGTGTATGTATACATGCGAGCACACGATATTAGAATACGCGGACAACATCCCATGGCTATACCATGGCTATACACTATACCATGGCTATACACTACAGCCTCTACGGAGTCACACGCCACGCCTATTCGATGTGTAGTTATGAAATATCGCTGATGCTAATGTGCGTTCGTTTCACATTATCGTATCGTATTTGTCCGTAAGAAAATCACTGCAGAAATACAGCGCATGAAATACAACTAATAAACATATTTCACATAGGATATATTCAACGGAGTATACGTTTACAGATGTATCTAATATATAAAAGGTAAATCTATAATTGTCAATACAGGAAAATAATTAATAATATTAACTTTATTTTATTGTATATAACATTGTTAAACAGCGTTCTATCATTTAAGGGCATTAATTAGTTAATAATAAAGGACATCTAAATGTGTAGCGGATGTACATCGGCCTACTTAATTACGTAACGAGCGGCGCTAGGGAACGCCCCCCTGATTGCAGCCTACGGGCAAGTCTAGCACCAGCATGAGAAGAAGCAACAGTCCCGTGCCGTCGTCTGAACGCTCGTTGAGTGACAGCTCGGCTAGGGTGGGGGCACTTAAGACCTACCTGGGGGTGGACCCCGAACTACCGTCTAGTTGCTACGTACCTCTGTACAGCAGAGACGCGTATAACTCGGAATCAGAGACCCACTCGATGCTTCCTTCGGAATCCACCTCTCAATTTAGGTCGCTCAGTAATTCACAGGTTCATCACATATCATACGTGTATATATATATATATATAATAAGTCATCTCCCGCTTAAAATGTGTTTGATATATCGAGGTTCTGAGATGTCAATAGAATTATATTGGCTGGTATTTACATATGTAAAAAATTAAATTATAATTATAATTAAATATATATATATATATATATATAAAGTGACTTATTTTATACTTACTTAAAACATGTCACACTATAGTGTATACTATGTATAGTATCCAGATTAGTCTTGATTAGTCTAGATTAGTCTAGACTAGTGTAGCTGTATACAATGTATAATGTACAATATAGACTTTACAATGTAAACTGCTCACATGTCACACGTCACTTTCACGAGTGTCACGTGTGGCATGTGAGTTATTCCGCTTATTTGAAGACATCATGTAGTACACGTGATCTTGATGACGTCATAGTTACGTAACCAGTACTCATTACGTAATATTCGTATTCATGTATTATTGCATTTGTATACATGTATATGTTAATATTATTTTATTTATCAATGATTTATTTAATTAAAATGGTATGGGGATATCGGTGAAGTAACCATTAATATATGTATGTTGACTTATCAAATTATAATATATAGATTATTTGATACCAGGGCCTCATGCAGTACAGCCATAGAGCTAGAAATAACTATATCTCTTTATGTATGAGTACAGCATGTACATTACTATATAGTATAGTATATATATATATATATATATATATATATATATATATAGTAATAATGAAAATAGCGTATACGCTATATATATATAGCTATACTACACTATTAATGATAATATTATACAGTAAAAATGTACATACATAATTTATACATATCATAATAATCTATATTTATGTTGTATAGCTAAGCGAGTTCCATATATATGTATATATATATATATATATATATATATATATATATATATATATACTGTACGACGTACACAATGTATACAATGTATACAATGTATACTATACATGAATGTTAGGTGACATGGACACGTCTACCTTATAAGGGAGTTGTACCGGGTCACAGTCACTCTATTGTTAGTGCTAAGGTCACGTGATAACCTATAGGATGTATTTGTTAGTGTATACACCACACATACTTATCCCCCTCAAAGTCTGTGATACACCATAGATTTAGAGTACTCTAAATTTATGGTATACACTGATAATACACATTGAATTGTACATTAATTAGTAGAACATTTTGAATAAAATAAAAACAACAAAACATGTATAACAGTTATATGCTGTTTAACACGAGGTCAATATGATGTGATACGATAGTTACATGTGATGTATTACAGCTAATTAGTAATGTGGTATACCCTAGATATAGCTAATATTGTATGATTATAATTATTATAGTTATATATATATATATAAGATTTAAATATATACGCATTAAACATTCATGAAATATATTCAACAATTTATATCAGCTGATGGTAATCTAGGTGGCAACAAGTAATACTAATATTGCTTGTCATTATTATTTTATTTATTAATTTCCGTACGGTTTATTCTATTTTGTTTTATTATTATTAATGGTATTTATTGTTTTACCTGATCTATTATTTGTATTCTATATGTACACTTTTGAGAAATCATTTATGATTTATTTAAATAAACTTTCAAACTATCAATCAATCAATATATATATATATATATATATACAGGTAGCATACACCAGCCATACACACATTATATGGTACATGCGCAATGACATGCGCATTACGCAATGTAGTGATTTTATATAACATCTATATAGATATAGTTTATATACATGGCTACATGGTTACATGGCTATATTGTGGTCCCTGGTGTACCTACTATATTATGCGGTGAACAGTGAACGTATTAATGTGAGATATTACACACGTATTATTGATAATGTGCGTAAACACATTGTGCGTGTGTAGGTATGTGTGTGTGTATGTGTGTGTGTATGTGTATGTAGGTGTATGTGTGTGTATACGTGAGTTAAACATATGTGTATATACATACACGCATATGTGTATGCTTCAACCTAAAGGTATGCATACATGTATGTTGGCAATACAACACACATAAACACATACACACTCTTTTTTTATAATAATAATATTTATTTATTGAAATCTCATATATATATTGAATATAATACAAATAACGGATACAAATGGACCCCCATGAAGTTAAAGACTTATACATGTTATAAATAACTGCGAGGGGCCCCGGACTATACAATACAAATAGTAACATATTGTTCTTATGTTTTGATTTATCGTTTATTAAGTTCTTGATAAATACAGGAGAAAAACAAGAACTGCCTGGAGTCGAACCCGGGACCTCCGGCTTACTAGCTTTGGGTTGTCCCACTGAGCCATATACCCCAGACACACACACACACAAATATATATATATATATATATATATATTACTATTTCATTACAAACTATAATGAAACACTATCCAACTATTACTTATACTAAACATTATACGCAGATGCATAGCACATGCGTTGATAACGAACTATACACAACTGGCTGCTAATAATAACCTACTACTAAACCACAATAAAGTGAACCATTAGAAATTACTAATGAATAAAGTACCGACTTACCTAACATTCTAAGTACCCAACACAAAATTAATGAAACCAATTCTATCGCATAAATAGGCTACTATTTTAATGACAAACTTAATTAAATAACCACATTACAGCTACATATTTGAGTATACTCAATCTATGACTGCGCATTAGAGGTGATGATATTTTTTTTCAGTTGTCACATGATGTATTTAATATATATGGTGATTATATTAAGTATATAATTTAGTTTTTTTGTTTTTGTGCAAAATTACGAAATAGTTACCTGATTTAAAAAACTTATAAAAAGGGTATACATCAATAATTATGAAAATAAATTAATCTCGAATGACTCGCATTAAGAGTGATGAAACATAATGTTTCCATTATGGATATTATTTAAATTTCATAAGCCGGTACCTATGGGTGTGTATATCATAATATAAATTTTTAAATTTTAAGGTTTATTACCAACCAATCTGGTGTCAAAATAAAAGGTATCAAAAATGTACATGGGAAAAGATAGGGAAATTAGCATTAAATTACATAAATGTTTATTTTCCATAGAAATAACTGAGATACATACATTAAATGTTTAGAACGACTGTGATATATGTAGTTTTTATGAATTGTATCATTATATTAAAAAAAATATTCTATGATTTTTTTTATTGATTATTTGTATAATAATTGAAAATATTTTTTTAATTTAAAATTAACCCACATTAAGTTATAATAAAAGTAATCTATTTATGGAAAACAAATTAATTTATTAGCTATTTACTATACAGCTACTAATTGAGATTAATTTTAATTATTTAGAAAAAAAAAAAAATATGGTGCAATATGATCTCGACAAATTTATTCGTATTTTACATGAATTTTTGTTAAAATCTGTGATATTTCATAGAATTTATATTTTTTAAATAAATATATCTACGTACAATTATAATTAAACATGTTTTTATCATATTTATTAAATTTTTAGAAAATAATAATATTGCAAAAAAAAAATTAAGTTACCTTAATATTTTTTGTTGAAAAATTCACAGAAATGAAAAAAAAAATCCTAGAATATTTTTTTTTAAATAATCTAATGAAATAGTTCATATAAACTACATATATTACATACATCCTAAACATATAATAACTGCACCTTTATTATTTCTATGGAAAATACACATTTATGTAATTTAATGCTAATTTCCCTATATTTTCCCATACACTTTTTGACCCCATCCCTATTTTTAACTAAACATCCAAATTAAAAAAAAAAAAAAGTATTATGATATATATACCTATAGGTACCCGCTTATGATGTGGCAACAATATCCATAATGAACACCTATTCTATCATCACTCTTACTGCACATTCGTACTACACAGCTATTTAACCTCAACAAATACGATCATATTTAAATAGACTATAGATCTAAAACATATATCTAAAGATAGATCTATACATTGATATAGAGATCTTTACATGTATTAATGAACATAATGAATAAATAAAAGTAATACAATTTACTAATTTATCGCGTTATATTACGTATTGTGATTATAAATTATGTATATAACCTCCCAGCCATAGCTGTAGGTTACCTATAGGTTTATATAACCTCCATCTAGGTTATATCGGATCCTACCGATAATATCAAGTGTTATGATTGTATACACAATACTATATATATATATATATATATATATATATATATATATAATCACATATATTTGAAATTTAATTAATTGATAATATAATATTATCTTATTATTATAATAATAATAATAATAATTATGATTATTATTATTGTTATTAGTGTTATTTTTATTAATATTATTATTAATATTACTACCCATATTTATGAACCGATTACTCTGCCTTAAACATTATTATAAATTATTAATGTAACGAAATACTCACGCAGACAATAGAATCGCGAGAACTACAAACAATGGGCGACAGCGACACACGTTCCAGACGCACTAGAGCCTACACTCGCTACAGACTCAGGGAAAGGTCACGGCACAGAGGTCGCTCGATGACCTCGAGTACGGATCGCATCCGGTTCGGAATCTTGGGTTTGAACGTGCTGGTGATAGTTACAGGTTACCAGACCACTGTGTCCAGCAGACTACCTTACCTAATGAATACGACGTAAGACATATGACGTATATCTATTAGGTATTAGATGATAAGCATTCATATAAAAGAACGATTTCGTAATTATATCCATATTTATCGATTATTCTAGAATATAAGTGCGATCAGATATAAGAAATACTCTTATATTCGTAATACATACAGTTTATAGACGTGTACATACAGTTATACATGACATATTAAACATTAAATAGTACATATATTTATTATAATGTATGTAAATATACATATATATATATACATGAATTGTAACGTTTAAAATACCAAAAACTATATATCATATCAAGTAAGACTATAGTTCATTACTTCTATAGAAGAGGGAATTATTAGCATATACCGAGTGTATTAATATTGATAATGTATTCATTTAACTCGTGTATTTATATATAAGGGTATACCTTCATATAGCTCCCTATATAAGGCTATATAGGTATACCATTATACACTATAGTGCACTTAATAGCTCTTATACTCCCTACTAAATTATTATACTATAGTTGTAGGTTATAATAATAGTTTATAACCTATTTGCATTGAATATACATACCATTACATTTATTATTCATCTACGCACTATATAATTAACTTATATCCCGGCAAAATATTTGTATATATATATATATATATATGTATATATTGTTAACAGCACATATGCTTATTATTATAATGAACTTATTGATTTCTTGCAATACTTAACTGGAATCCTATAATGACCTCTGTTTGTGACCTATGATAATATGATTGTATCCTCTGTATACATGTATACATATACACAATCTGTTAATATACTAAAGTATATATGTTTATGCATGCATATATTTATGTCATCCGTATTACATGCATGCATAACAATATTACCGCGGTATACTAATGACTTTAATCCACATATCTTTATTATCATTATATATATTGATTATTAATTATTGACTGTTATTATGTGAACACTCCTTTCGAGTGTATATCCCAGAATACAAATTGCTATCAAATACATACACGTGTATACGTCGTACACTGTACGTGCGTGGAGAGTACTCGAATATCGACAGGTGAATTTAGTAACAAAACAATTAGTTTTCTAATAGGTTCTCATAATTATTATTATTATTATTATTATTATTATTATTATTATTATTATTATTATTATTATTATTATTATTATTATTATTATTATTATTATTATTATTATTATTATTATTATTATTATTATTATTATTATTATTATTATTATTATTATTATTATTATTATTATTATTATTATTATTATTATTTTTATTATTATTATTATTATTATTATATCTATCAATCGTTAACAAATAATAAATAATAATCATAGAAGTAGATGCAAGTAAAGTTTATAAACTTTACTGGTTAAGTATTCATGTATATGATGACATAGATTATTGCTCTAGAATAATGAGTGGTATTGGTGTCATTAATTAGCCATATTAACTTCTTACGAATGGCCCATGTGCCTAGATAGTACCATCTTATTATATTATATAATATCACATATGCTATTACATGACACTTATTGACTTTCGATCTATATATATTATATGATATTATAAAATAATATACGATTATATATAATATAATAATATATAATAAATGTATCATAAATGTATCGACCTATATACATCTCGTAGTATTCAGCACAATTAACAATATGTACATATAAGCCAGAGCATACAATTACGCAATATTATAATAAATGTGGGTGGTTGGAAAGGGACTCAATAGTTGAAATTCGTATAGAGGATATGAAGAATATAATGTTGGTGGTAAATGAATAGCAAGAGAGGATTGTATTGGTTACTAATTAGGAGGGGTAACGTGGATACAAGGGGAGGGGGTTGCATAGTGGTGGTACGATGGTAGTTATTGAGCTTTTCAGAAACACGAGGAATGATAAAGGAAAGATGAAACGGGTGAAGCATTATTTAAAACCAAATACGTGATGAGATTAACCTAGAGGGATGCATAAGTGAGGGCTACAGAGCTGCATAAGTGAGGTAAGCTAATAGATTATATTACCGAGAGTGAATGATTATGGGTTAGAAATTGAGTCTTATATATGAGACAGGATTAATCTTTACGATCAGGAGATAAACTTAAATAATTGGGTACAATAGAGAATTTGTTTATGTTCAATATAATACATTATAATAAGCCATACTATGATGAATAAGTCGCATGAAACTAGTGAGTTAGCAGGACATATTTGAAGTAATATAGGAATATACTTAGCATATCGTAATGGATTTTGTAAATTTATTAATTATGTATAGATATACTTATAGGTATGGTATATATATGAATGAATGAATAAAATCAATTTATAGACATACGACATACTATGTATATCATACGTATATGGAGGATCAGTGAAAGCCTAGGATTTATTTGGTCGATACCTCCAATATGTTCATATACAGATTACAATATTAGTAAAAGTAATAATATAATAATAATGATTCATGTGTTAGCATTCTTTGTAATAAAATAGAAGATACATATATATATATATATATATATATATATATATAAATTAATAAAAATAATAAATACTGTTCATGAACATAAGTTATCATCATATTTCAATCCATTACATTAAAGTAAATAATAAATGTATTAAAATATATATTAGTAAAATATGTAAATTTACAATATTGAGATCTTGTTAATAAAAATAGTAAATTATTATAAATATGTGTAAAATAAAAATATCTAAAAGTATGTTATAAAATTAAAACTACTAAACAAAAATTAATCATCTTTCAATAAGACGTGCAATGGCGCCACATTCCTGTCAAATTACAGATGACTAATAATACCAATAATAATTTAAAAAAATATTTAAAACAATAAACGAAACAAGATGTAAAACAAATATAAATATTAAAAAAAAATAAATATAAAAATATATAAAATATATATAAAAAAAAAAACTAATATTTACTTATAAATGAATATTTTAATGTTTTTTTTAGAATAAATACATTATTAATATTCTTTTTTCGTAAAAGATTATTAAACATTAATTCATTATATAACTTTGGTCCTTTAAAAAATATTGTATTTTTTAATTTATTTGATTTCATAAGTGGTAGAATAAATTTATTTTTTAGTTTATTTAACTTGAAATATGAGTTATAATCTAATTTATATTTATTATTTAAGAAATTATAGATTAATAATGTGTTTCTATATATAATTAGATCTTCAAATTTTAAAATATTATTTTAAAAAAAAGGACCAGTATGTGTTAGACGTATTAATGGTAATTTTGATTTATCTATTATTTGTTTATTAATAATTCTTATAAGTTTTTTCTGTAACATGATTAATTTTGTAATATTTGATTTATATGTATTTGACCATACTTCAATCCCATATGATAAATTAGATAAATAGAACGAATTATATAACAAAATTAAATTTTTTGTATCTAAAAAAGATATTTTTTTTATAGTATATATAATTTTTGAAAATTTATTCGATAAATAATTTATATGTTTTTTGTAGGTCATTTGGGAATCTAAGTAGATCCCAAGAAATTTATAATTATTAACTATATCGATTTTAATGTTATCTATTGTTATATTTTTTAATATACCAGAATTTATATATGGCAATATTTTTGTTTTTTCGATATTTAGCTTAAGCTTATTTATATCAAACCATTTTTTTAACTTATCCATGTAATATTTCAAATAATATGTTAATAATGTATCATTTTCAGCAAATATAGTTATAGATGTATCATCTGCATATAAATTGATATTAATATTATTTACTTGTTCATTATTAAAAATATTTGATATGTCATTTATAAAGATAATAAATAGTAGAGGTCCCAGAACAGATCCTTGCGGCACTCCATATCTAATAATCTTTCTAGCTGATAGAGTATTAACAATTCGTGTTATAATATTTCTATTTGTAAGATAACTTTTAATAAATAAATTTGTATCACCTCTAAACCCTATACATTCCAATTTAGCAAGTAAAATATCATGATCAACCACATAAAATGCTTTCTTGTGATCTAAGAATATAGTAGCTACTTTTTTTTTGAGAGAGTTTATAAAATAAGGTTGTATTTAATCTGGGAACAAAACCATATTGATTTTTGTTAATAATATTATGCTTAAATATATATTTTGATAATCTATTAAAAATAATTTTTTCAAATTTTTTAGATATTTGTGGTAGTAATGAAATTGGCCTGTAATTGGATATTTGTTGTTTATCATTAGTTTTATATAAAGGTTTAATAATTGCAATTTTCATATTGTCAGGAAATGTATTTGTTTGGATACTTAAATTAAATATATTTTTTAATGGTTCTAAAATATATTGAATAATATCTTTTATTAAGGTCATGTCATGATTATTTATATCTAATGATCTTTTTGATTTAATATCCTTAGTCATTTTAATTATTTCATCATTGTCAATTGGTAAAAAGTAAAAACTATTAAAATTATTAGATAACAATTCTTTAAAATCATTTTTATTTATATTATTAATTGAATTATTTATTTTACTTCCAATGCTCGACAAATACTCATTAAATGCATTACATTGTTTGTACCTTTCATTCATTTTAATATTATTATCTATGAAAGTATTTGGATAATCCGAGTCTGTAGGTTTTATTATTGTATTAATGACTTTCCAATTTTCTTCTTGTGTATTTGCAGTAAAAAGATTTTTATAGTAATTATTTTTTAAAATTTTAATATTTTTATTAATTTTATTTTTTAATTTTTTATATATATATATATATATATATATATATATATATAGGTAATAATATTATACCAATACCGCAATTATGTAACACAATTCACAACAGGAGATTGGGGTCACAAGGGAATTCGCATATTTTAGTTATTTATGAACTATAGTTCTATAGTTCTATATATATATATATATATATATATATATTTATGATATATTATTCCAACTATATTAAGTGCAGTATTATTGATAAATATGACATCTCTAGAGATTAGGATATTATGGAAAAGTAGCGTGTATAAAATAAGAGGTGGTAACACATTCGATTTTAGTATATTTCAACATTTGTTGTTTATTAATCATAACATATAATGAATTAAATTCAACATTATGTTTAATATGTCGTATAAAAGTAATTTTACGTGACTCAAATATGCATTTAAACTTAGCCTGTTTGTGTGAAATATTTAATTAAATTTGAAAATGTTATCGTAGTAATATAGGTTTATCATTTAAGAGTCTTATTTTATATATTACATACTAATTTAACTTAACATATTTATCTATCTATCTATCTATTTCGGAAATTGATTGGCTTGACAGGTAATATGAATTATCACATTTATTATCGGTATAAACGAATATAAAAATATAGATAAAACACGAAAGTAGGTAAAGAAGAAACCAATATAGTGGAATATATGGATATTACAAGAATCCAATACAGCAGTAATTTCGATACATAGCGAGACCAACAGTAATCACAAGATTACCGAGTTGCTCAATATCACGCTTATTAAGACCTAGGCTTATTAGGTGACCTACTGCAGGTCTTGTATGGTTAGAGACGAAGGAATACCACGCCAATTCCAGCACGATGCGCTGAATAATGTTCTGTTCGCACCCGTTATTTGCTTATATATAGTGTTGTAGTAGTTAGTCTTTTTTATGTATTTTATGTCAATATTTATTGTATATATTGATATTTGTATATATATATATATATATATATATATATTATATATTATATTATATATATATATATATATATATATATATATATATATATATATTATATACCTCCCGCAATTACACGTATACTGAGTAACTAAATATTACATTTACTTAGACATAATTCTAATTAAAGGTATATTGTGGTGATCAACATAAGTGGTCACTCAAGGCTCTCGAGAGCCGAAAGGATGCTATAGCATATAGGTATACGTAGCTTACATCAGTTATTAATATAGGGAACGTTAATACCGTACACTAACCTCGTCCAACCGCCGAATCATAAGATTGTCAGTAAGATATTGTTTAATAATTATATTACTACTAAAATATATATTATAATAATAATTGGAGATGACCATTTTAATATTATATTATTCGAGAGAGTTTGGATTATGGGATCGTAATTTTCTCGTATTGAATAATTCGTCTTAGTAGAATAACAGGTATAGTTAAAAATAGTCGGGTTATAGATAAACATCCAATACCACCCTGCAGGGTGCATAAAATACACCTAGCGATGTGTCTTTAGGAAGTCGCAACCAACGACTAAACAATTACCTAATTAATCTATCCATAGTTTGTTAATGAGTCTAGATACATATTGGATAAGGATAGCTGATCTAACATATTTGGTAACAGATAGGATTTAAGTAGTTTACGTTTTTGTCGGGGGTTTATAATAATATTAATATTCATTTTATTTATTTTTGTTTATAATGATATTAAGTGTTGTACTTTTTTCTGAATTAAAATCGAGACTATAGTAGAATGTATACATTCTTTAAGTCGATACATGATCTACTTGGGCTTGAAAACTAGAATCATCCTTCGCAAAAAGTACAATATCATCAGCGAATGCCATATACTTAACGATGCTGTTATTATGTATGATAAATTATCATTGATAATAGCGATCGGTAGGTCCTAAATTGCGTAATATATTACTGCATTAAACATTAAATATATATATATATATATATATATATATATATATAATATAAATATATTATATATATTATTTTCAATTGGTTAACACACAAATAATTATGAATATATATATATATATATATATATATATAGAAATTGTAATATAATTAAGAGTTATGTACAAATAACTGATTAGTATTTTCTATTATGTAAAGTATTATATATAAGGCATACATATACGTGCATACATATTGAATAATTGATTAATATACGCGTATACATAATAAGTATTAATACTATACTAATTATTGTTATTATGATCGAATACGTGCACTGCACTTTTCACATCACGTGTTCACTATACATATCACGTGACTTGTTAGAGAGATTACATAATACATCGTGACGTGGTTAATATTACGTCATACCTATATAAATTATATCATATTATTCATAACATTATATATATATCGTGTATGATGTTGTTTATCATAGTCAATATTGGTGATAATAACCGTTAATATATAGGTATTATCTAACTGTTTTTTTTATTAAATTACAGTTGTTCTTTGAAATGATTATAAGAATATATAATTCTAATGTATATAATTCTATAATATAATTCTTATATGACTTTTTGAAATATTGTATAATTAAAAATACCTAATATCATATATATATATATATATATATATATATATATATATATATATATAAGTAATCATATTCAAATACCAATATCTCTATTAGTATTATTAACTTAGATTTACCTGTTGTATAATATGACGGGAATTTATTACGGCAAATGTAATATTGTCGGCTTAAATATGATATTCAACACCAAAAGAAGAAATAAATACAGTAGGTTACGAATACAGTGGGTTACATACTTATTATATTTCCTAAAATAACATATATTGTATTTGCTGAGGTGGGTGTGATGTTGTGTACTTAAGAGTGTTATTGATAGTGTACTTAATGTACTTAAATTATTATTATGTTTGTTAGCATTGTACAATATTTAACCAATTACATTTGATTGCATATCCTGGAAATATAGAATCATGATATTTATATAGATTCTAGAGCCGTATGTACAATGTATTGTTGTATATATTAATTAAAATTAAATACAATATAATATGCACTATACATTGTATAATGTATAACTTGTGTACCCGGTATAGAGTAAACAATTATGTTTATGTTCAGGCAAAGATAATTTGTATACTAAATACATTCATATTTATAAATGAATATAAATATATATTAATTTAAAATATATAATTATTAAATATTAACCTTTTAAATATTACGTCTTACACATATCATATTTAGGAGAAAGTAACCGAATTCGGACACTCTCAGTATCTCAAAAACCATAAATCCTACAATAAAATATTGAATGAATAAAATATTCATAATTATATAAATAGTCTAATACGTATTTTTTTATTTTTTTATTATTCAAAATAGTGCTGATATATCCAATAAACTGGTTTTGTATGACGTATTTAAATTGATGAAAAAAGATGTCATTTAAAACCTTCTCAAGAATATAAAAATGTATCGATATAAAACATAACAATATATTATTACAATAAAAACTAAAGCATTCTAAACATAAAATACATAATTGCTATTTTTTTATCTAATAATAATAAGTAATAAGTTATATGTTATATCTATAGATAATATAAATCCATAATACATACACTCTATATGTCTATAGACCCTATATATAACCAATCTGCACGCAGCGTGTGAACTATTCTGATTTTCATAAAAATCGAGTGCGTTATGATATTAATACCAACAATGAAACTAAATCTAAAAATGTTATTATTTACTTACTTAACTTGTATTATTAATTCATAAAATAATAAAAATTAATAAATTAATTAATAATTAAATTATTCATAACATTAATTATAAATAATGTAATTGTAATTTATCTGATTGGTTCATCAATAATATATAGTTTATCTTATGGTATATATGGTTTCCGTATACTATATAGGGTATCCGTATTAGCACATGGGTATCGAATACGGACACCCCCGTTATCTATGGAATAAAAAGATTAAATACAATTTTTAAAATCACACTAATATCTATAATCATATAATATAAATATATTATAAGTTTTGAATACAAATATTGAGTCATACAATTTTAAGACCATTTATTGTTAAAGTGTCTGTATTAGGAATCCACTTTCCCCTACATAACTTATTGTAATACTGGTGTAATATTACTATACAACTACACGTGTATACGAGAGGTCCGAATGAATATACAATTGAATAAAAATGAGAAAGTCAATTGAAGTTATTATGTCAGGCTAACAATGCGCAGTATTATACTATGTTCTATTATATATATATATATATATATATATATATATATATATATATATATACATATATATATAAATTTGGTCTACATTGCGAGATATTACACCGACCTACACGTATTATGAAATAGCTATCACAGTGGTATCGAGTGGTATCGAGTGTATTCATAGTAGTCAATCGATAGCTATCTACTGCTATACACTGCTAGCACGTGACTTAACATAGCTACTATGATGTCGCAGGGTATCATTGTTATCGCGATATTGAAGTACTGTAGTACATACTACATAGCCGTATGATTATGATAACGTAGTACTATTGTTATACTATATATAACGTAGAAATAGGACTACATGGTAAGTAGATATATATATATATATATATATATATATAAAAGTGTTCAAAGAACAGATCCTTGTGGAACTCCACATGTAATATTATTATAATTTGAATTTTGACCATTTTGGGATACATATTGTTCCCTTTCAGATAAATAACTTTTTATTAAATTAAAAGCTGTACCTCTAATTCCATATATAAAAAGTTTATTTAACAATATGGTATGATCTAGTGTATCGAATGCTTTTCGTAGATCGATTGAAATAATTGAACATTTTTATAATGATTCCAATTTATCATTATGATCTCAATTGTTTCAGAAATATCATCTGCTGTTGAAATATTATTTCTGAAACCATATTGGCATTAATTACGTTGTGTTTATTTATGAAATTCGATTTTTTATCAATCTTTATAATATCTTAGATAATTTTGGAAGTAACGATATAGATCTAGGTTCTCTGTTTTTTTTCTATATCCTGATTTATATAGTGGTATTATTTTAGATTTTTTTAATATATTCGGAAAATATCCATCTGATAAAGATCGGTTAAAATAAATGAGTAATAATAGGACAAATTTCTGTACTTATATTTTTTATAATAAACATATTAATGTCATTGAAATCAGTACTATATTTTATTTTTGTATTTGATATTTCTTTTTGTATTTCAGTTAAAGTCGTAGATAATAAAAACAATGATTCTTTAGTATTTTCATTCATTGTTGAATATATAGATTCATTACTAGGTTCATTAATTATTTGTTTAGCCAAATTCGGTCCAATACTACTAACATAGTCGTTAAATTCTATGGAAGTTGGATTATGTAATGAATTAATTTTTTTTGTATTTATAACTTTATTTATAGCCCATGTATTTTTTATGTTATTATGATTATTTGTTAATTTTGAAGAATAAAATAAATATTCAGATTTTCGTAATAAAGTTGTCAATATATTTTTATATTTTTTATAATAAATAAATTTTTCTGTAGTTTTGTTTTTTTAAATATTTCTATACAATTTATTTTGTTTATTTATGCATTTTATTAGACTATATTAGAATAAATCCATGGTTTTTTAATTTTTGTATTATCTTTTATTTGTATAATAGGACATTTATCATTATACAATCATTTATTAAATATATAATCTATAGTATTATCTGTATAAATATAATCCCAGTTATGTTTGATTATACTATATTTTAAATTATTTATTGTGGTATCATTAATTTTGTAATATATTTATAGTTCAATTTGTTTTTTTTATAATTTGTTGTTTCACATTCATATATATGTATATACAACATATATAGGAAGGTGATCACTTACTTCGCTGATTATAATATCGTTGACTATAGGTTTGTAATTACAATTACAATATATTATCAATTGATGAGTTTATATGTATTCCATATCTTGTTGATTTTGTTATTAATGGATAACAACCTAAACTGTAAATTTTATCTAAACAAATTTAATTTTATTGTTATTTATTAAAATATTAATATTAAAATCTCCCACCAAAAAAAGGTCCCTCTTAGCCGAAAAGTAATTAAAATGTGTATAAATAAAATCACTAAAATCTATTATATCAGCTTTAGGCGATTTGTATATACCACTAATTAAAATATTTTTATTATTCATATTTAAAGAAATCGTAAGAA
>OZ025240.1:43992245-44144745 GCA_964019155.1 Osedax fenrisi | reverse complement strand
AACAAAAAGGCTTTTTACCCGGATTGAAGGGGATACAAGAACATACTTTCCTACTCGAATCAGCCATTACAGAAGCGAAGAAAAGGCACGATGATCTACACATTGTATGGCTTGATTTGGCTAACGCATTTGGTTCGTTACCACACTCGACATTAAATAAGTTATTTGAATCACTTCCTTTGCCTGCTCATACCTCGGCCATATTGAAAGACATGTATACTAATACAATATGTGAATATAAAGATTTTATGGTCCAACCAACTTCCGGAGTAAGACAGGGCGATTGTTTATCACCAATTATTTTTAATCTTGCTTCTGAACCTATCATAAGAAAAGCAATTGAAATAGCCGGTTATGACCTATTCGAATCTAAAGCTAAACTTACAGCTTACGCAGATGATTTAGCAATAATCACTGGATCTCATGAGGAAATGATGTCGACACTAGATGGAATACTCGAAGTTTCTAGTAGTATCGGCCTCAAGTTCAATCCTAGAAAATGCACTAGCATTTCTTTCAACAAGGGGGTTATTGAGGATCGACAGTTTATGTTGGGTCAAGAATTTATTAAAACTCTTCATATTGGCGAATTTGAAAGATTCTTGGGTATACCAATTGGATCTAAGTTCTTGTTTAATGTTACTACTGATATACCTGCTCAACTTAATCAACTTTCAGACTCTGGACTAACTCCATGGCAAAAAATAGAAGTTTTAAGAAGTCACTTAATCCCCTCTCTATCCCATGAGCTCTCATCTGGACGAGTCTTGAAGGAAAGTATCTACGATCTGGATAAATCTATAAAGCAGTTCCTAAGATACAATACTAATACTCCTGACAATGTTGCTACTCCATTCTTCTATGCTGACAGACATATTGGCGGCCTGGGGATTGGTAAAATCAGCCAAGAAGTAGATATTTGGACAATCTCTAAAGCAACGCAATTACTATCTTCTAGGGATAATATGATATCCTCAATTGCTAATCGCCAACTATCAAATACCCTCAATTGTGCTATCGGACATGATCATGAAATACCACTCACTGAATTTCTATCCGGTAGCCAAACGCATGGGTTATATGGTTATAGATTTTATAGCAAAGGTGCTAATCTTTGGACGCGCACTCGACATGCAGCAACACACCTTGGAGCTCGCATTGATATATCCGATGGGAACATAATCATAGCCATCGATGATATCTGCTCCACTCCTGTTAAGGTTGTAAAAAGCATGCGACTTGCGCTGAGAAAGCAATGGAGCAGAAAATTCATGGAACTTCCGTTACAAGGCAGTGTAGCTGAGTGTTTATCCCAGGATGCAAATTCTAAGGTAATCACTAAGCTAATATAACAAGAATCGACACTATCTTTCAAATCCTGGAACTATTGGCACATGGCTAGAACTCAGACTCTTCCAGTAAAAGCTTTTCCAGGCTCAACAGATAAAAAATGTAGGCAATGCTACTCCAAGGATGAAACGACGATGCACATATTGAATATGTGTACTGCATCACTAAAAATGATGACAGAAAGACATGATGCTGTCCTTGGAGTACTAACTAAGTTCCTAGATGAATGCGATATTGAGTACGATACTAGCTACATCTCACTAGATAACTTAAAACCGGATCTTGTTATCAAATATAACAACTCATGTTATTTTGTCGACATCACAATTCCCTACGACTCGATTACAAATATGGAATCTGCCGCTAATAGGAAGATAGAAAAGTATCGCCACCTCGGATATGTAATTCCCTTCTGTGTTGGTTCTTTGGGCTCTTGGTACTCTGGAAACCAAATTCTCAAGACAGAGATGAATTTTCCTACAAATACCTGGAAAATATTGAAGACCGCCAGTATTAAAGAATCAATAGAAGGTTCGGGAAGAATTTTATCGAAATTCTTCAACTGTTTTTAAAGCGTTTTATTATTTTACTTAGCATTTTATATTGTATCTTTAGTTTATTATCTTATTCTCTACTTTTAACTGTTTTTATCACAAAATTCTATTTACATATTTTATCAATTTTTATTTTATTTAATTATTATAGATATTTTTATACCGTTTACCTCCGTTTTAGTTTTAGGATCACTAACTATGATGAAGAGGTCATAAGCTCAAATATATTTGCTTAATTGATTTTTCAATAACACCCTTCTGAGTTATATATATATATATATATATATATATATATATATATATATATATATATATATATATATCGTAGAATATTTATATATATAATTCATATGAATATCATTGATATTGTATTGATATCAATCACTTATTATATTCACTTATTATGATTATGTGTGTATATATGTGTGTGAGTGAGTATGTGTGTGAGTGTGTGTGTGAGTGTGTGTGAGTGTGGGTGTGTATGTTATTATCGATGATAATGACATTATGATGGCATAATGGAAATCTATTTTCGTTTCTTGTTTTCATTATTTTTCTAATACAAAGAACTTATATAAATGCCATAATAAATTATAATTAATAATATATATATATATATATATATATACGCCATCTAGGTATTCCGAGCTATATAGAATTTTCAGCTCTCGTTAACACAATTGATGCCGATATAGGCTACGAAGTAATACCAGAGCCATGTATTATAAGTACTACTGTACCTAAGTTCCTAGATATGATGAAAGGACTACACTAAAATAACAATAACAACATAGCTAACAATAACAATATGCATGTGTGTGTTATACAAGTGGCACAAGTACATAACCGTTTGTTGTCGGGTGATATTCCGCTTAACGCACAGGTGAATAACCCACGTGATATGTCCTTATTGCGAGATGTCCTTGATATAATTACAGACGCAGCATATAAACGTATACACAACATATATTTTGTTAAGACGTGCTGAATAACAATAAATCTATTATTAACTATAGTTAACAATAGATGTATGCTGACAGTTTCATATCGAATACAATGATAGAATATCATATGTATCTAAATGATTAATATCAATATATATATATATATATATATATATATATATATATATATATAGGTAGCTATTTATGTATAGGTATACATAATAGTTGCCGTTCACGTGAACCCATACATGACCACGTGTTCCAGCCATCGATATAAAGAAACTGTATTTATATCGATGGTTCCAGCTTACTGGTTCACCAGTATATCGCATACAAGTAGAGCTTACCGGTCTTGCCCACTACATACACGTGGAACCTAGACCCGCTAGCGACAACACGCTATCCGTATACAACGCACATACACTAATAGAATATCACTAATCATATAATCTATAAGTTATGACATGAATCATTCCGAGATGAAGATATCTTTACGCTACCAGGTTGTGAATTCCGAAAGGAAACAGCAGAACGATGCGCATGATTGCCCATCGTTATGTAAGCCTGCACTCGTGATAGCAATACACGTGATAAAGAATGCTTAGTCCTTTTATAGATTAGCCGATGGTTGTATACATATATACATGGTATGTATAATCTAATAGATATGGAATCGCTATAATTCAGTTGCATTTGTTTTTGGACCAGAAAATAATATTGAATTATGATATCGTGTATGTTTTATATATACATATACCGTTGTAGAGTGTATTAAAAGTTGAATTTCTATACTTGTTGTATCTCCTTACATTAATCATATTCATAGTATTTGGACAATTACATACAAATATATTATGCGTAAACAAAATATTCTTATAGATAATAGACCTCGTAATTTTAATATATTAGAATTAATAAATAGAGAATGTGTCCTAGATAAAATAAAAGTTCCATTTCTGATAATAAATATATCTTTATTAATAATTCGAATTACTTTTTTTTGTAATATTTATATTTCATATATATTACTAAAGAATACATTTCCCACTAATTCTAAGCAATACAATACATGAGGTAAAAATAAAGAATTATATTACAATTATAGTATTTTTTTCGGGAGAATAGTACTAAGTTTTTTTTTATCATATATATAATTTTAGATAATTTAATTTGAATACTTATTATATGCTATTTAAAAAATAACTTTGTATCCATTATAATGCCCACAAAATTATATGTTTTACATAAAGATAATGGTCGTCTTTCAATACAAATAGTAAAAGTTAATGATGCCCCTTTGTTTACACGAATTCTTGTTTTTGCTGTATACAATTTTAATTTATTTAAATTAAGCCACTCATATAATGCATTAACGTCTGATTAGTGAAATCTATATTATTATTTTTACGAATGCAAAAATTATATATATATATATATATACATAATATATAGTAAACGTTACTTATAGAATACTGTCACGTTATATTACGTAGTTGATCCGTATAAGTCTATAGACTATGCTAATCATGTGATTACGTAATCGAATGAGAAACAATAAGCTATCTTTTATTTCTATTTTCGATCATTTTTCGTTTATTTTTACTATATAATTTATTTCTATTTTCGATTATTTTTCATTTATTTTTTATAGTAGGAAAACTAACTGTAAAATTTTTTAATTTCTTTAATTTTTTAATTTCGTATTATTCTTTGTTTATTTCTATAACGTATGTTATCGTTAGCACATATGTATACTTTATACTTTCGATTATATTTTCGACTATGTATTTGCTTAAATAAATTATCAATCAATCAATAAGCTCGTAGTGATTATGACATAATGGTTCTATTAATAGAATTAGTAACGAAGACAAATATTGTTCATTATTCATTGTTCATTGTACAGAGAATTACAGTAATCAATATTGTCACTATAGTTCTTGTTCAATGGACTCTACACACATGTCACGAGGTAATATTTCACTATAATTACGTAATATGTCACTATAGTTACGTAATAGTTCACCATAGTTACGTAATAATTCACCATAGTTACGTAATAAGTGATGTAGTGACGTAATAGATCCACTTAAACTTTGTTTCTATCGCAATGAAAACAACGAATTCTAATATATAAACCTGTAGGTAAAACTAATACCGTCTGATTAGATAAGTTACATGTAATACTAAGTAAACTGGTTTGTCATTCGCCGAATTAATTACATATATGTACACTTACATTAATATTTATTTTTATTTTCAATACTAATATTTCAACTATTTATATATTTAATATTGTTGATCTATACTTTAGTATACTAGAGTATATATGTATACATATAGTACCAAAGAGATTAATGGAGGTTCTTTACTATAGTCATATATAACAGTTGTATAGCCACATTTGTCTATGATCAACAATATTCAATATATAAATAGTTGAAATATTAGTATTGAAAATTAAACTAAATAGTAACCAGTATAACCTATATATAGTATAACAGCATCACATATAGACTATAGGTTATAGCCTATACATTATAGGTGATTCGACCGTAATACTAACACATCTATATGAGTCTTACACACTAGTCAGTTATTTGAAAATATTAAAGTCATTTATAAGTAAAGATATACAACGCATACAAGCTATGAACACAATTAATGATTTATTATATATCTAATCAGAAAGTTACATTCACAAATTATATTGAATTATTATATATAATTAAGTCAAAAAATGAAAAATGATAAGTTTATCAACGCGATGTTCTGTTTTCAAATAAATAGATACTTTTTATTTAAAGAATACACATCATTTAGTTAAGATAAATAATATACCCCATCTGATTAATATTTTACACAAATTATTTACACGATGTATTACTTCTGTATTTAAACGAAGTCGATAATTGTTTCAACAATGAAATTGTATGAGAGAATTAAATTATATAAGAAGAAAATTGATGAAAATTAAATCCCCAAAAAGAGTATAATTTGAAATATGTATAGGAATTAGAAATCTGTGACAAATTCTTTAATAAAATTAATATATTAATTAGTTGGATTACGATAAATAATAACGATGTTATATTAATTAAAAAATATATAATTTTAGAAAAAAATAGCATCTATTAACTCTTTAAGAGAAGAGTGAAGGAATTTATAATAACATATTTTAAAATGATTTTTTATTTAAAATTAAAACAACCACTATCATATGATAACAATAACGTCTATGTGTATATATTCTAATGCGAGGTAACACAATGGGTCACGTGATATAGATAGGCAGTAGTCCGTACATAAGACCGTATAGTGCATGATTAGTGCGGGATTATATTAAACAGGAAGTAGAAATGCGTATGAGAAGAACAGTGGTCCACTTTAGAGAGGAATACAGCAGTAATTAGTGACTTCCGCATATTCTTCCGTATTCGGATATATGTACGAGAGAGGAAGTGGGAGGATTTGCTAATGTATGATATGTGAAGCTTAAAGGATACTATGTCACGTGATATATATATATATGCGTATATACGCAGTCATTCGTGAATCGTGCACGCGACATCTAAATGGTATTTAGTACGTATATGTATACAAGAAAGAACAAGTGCAGCTGCACCTATAGATGTGACATACACATATATCATACACGCATACTTATCACTATAACATGCACACGTGGAGAGATAATGGGGGGTGGGGAGTATTATTGACGTATTGCATGTAGGTACTGACATACAGTACTGGCTTACGCACCACTAAAACCACACACATGTGTGCGAGGACTAACACACACACACGTGTTAATACACCACTACCTCCACAAAAGCACATATATACACATACATGCACGCACACACACATACACGCACATAATAACACGTGTATTTGTATTCCAGGTATTACCAGCTACCGATAATAGTCATGTTACAGTTACGTAAGTGTGAGTCACCTATAGGTGTGAGTCATCTTTAATTAATGCTAATGTAATGGTGTACAATTACTGAATATTATTGATTTAACACGTGTTTTAGAGAATCCTTAAATAATAATAATAATAATATATATATATATATATATATATATATAGATAGATAGATAAATTATTTATATATACACACATATAACAAAGATAGTTCTAATTTGTGGTTTAGTAAAATAATAATACATAAATAAATAAACGATAACATAATATATAAATAAAACAAAATATGATTGTTAGATTAATAAACGTGAACACAATATTAATATAAAATAAAAATATACGAATATTAAAAATTACCAATAATTAAATATTTGACTTTACTTCTGAAACGTTCCGTGGATTATGTCACATGTCTTAGATATCGAGGTAGACCATACCATAGTGCAGCTGCCGAATGCCGAAAATATCCTTTTCCATATCTAGCCATCCTGAACTTATGGTATCGAAGTATTTTGCTGTTAGACGATCTAGAGGTTCTCGACTCAATCCGGTATATAAGAAAATCCTTTAAATATTTAAGTGATTCATTATAAACAATCATAATAATTTTATATATTGATCGCTGTATAGCAGATAACCATTTTATGCCATATAATTTTTCAAGAGTGATCAAATATTATATGCGAAATAGTAAGCGTACTGAATACTGTATATATATATATATATATATATATATATATATATATATATATATATATATATATATATATATATCTATTTATACAATTTGTAGAATATAAAGGAAGTCCATTATATAAATAATTACATTACTCAATACGAGATAGGACTGTAGATTCAATAAGTAGCTTACAAATGTTATCAGGTAAAAAATGTCTAATAGTTTTTATTTTTTGTAAATTAAAAAAAGAAGATCGACATACACTTGATATCTGATCGATAAAACTTATCTTACTAACAAAATAAAATCAAGAATTTTAACATAATTTGTTGGCGAAATAATTTGTCCATAACAATTACTGGAGGAAAAATGGAATTAACACGAGACAAATTAATAAGGGTTTAGACATATTTAACATTATATTATTGTGTAAAAACCAATTATTTAAGGTATTAAAACAATTCAACAAATAATAATTATCAGAAGGAAGATCATGCATGTAAAGGCTGTTCGATATAAATTCGTAATCCATCCGCATAACGATTATAATTAATATCAGGAAATTACAATCAAAGGTAATAGATAAAGTGAGAATAACATATGTTATTATATAGTGTCATATTCATTTCTAATCTCATTCGCCTTGACGTGGTGGAAATGCTTGAGTACTACAGTGATTCACAAAGCTATGGTAATGGGTAATATTTACCTGGTAGCTTCAAGCATATTACAAAGATTTGTGATGAGTAGTCAGACTAATTGAATGAGACATTCAGTAGGAGTGGCGACCACTGAAATATTAGCCAAGAAAACCCAACTATGCAATTACAACCAAACAACACCAGGGTTAAAGTCCCTGAATATAATATATCGGATGTTAGAGAGATTTCAACAACAACAAATCAGTTTGACGGTTTATCTCCAAACCCGGAAGGAAGGGATATACTCGATATCAATGACATTCCGATAAAACTGCTCAGCTGCAAGCAGTATATAAATATAGCAACAATGAACGTCAGAACATTAAGAAAAACAACAAAAAGACAAGAAATAGCAGAATTGGCATCTAAATTTCAGATTAGTATACTTGGTTTAATCGATCATAAAATTGTTCACGACGATGATGAAACAAAGATTGAAAAATATGGTGAATATACCATGATTTCAACATCAGCTTGGAGAAACAAGAATAATGCCTCATCCGGAGGAATCGGTTTATTATTGAACAAAACTAGTTTAAACTCACTTACAACAATAGTCAAATGGAATAATCGTATTTTAATCGTTAACTTTCATGGAAATCCTAAGTCTACTATTATCATACATTACTCGCCCTGTGAAGGAAGTGAATATGCTCAAGGACACTACGATGAACTTACGAAAGCAACTGTCTCTATACCTAAACACAATTTTCTAATTGTTATGGGAGATTTCAATGCTCATTTTGCCACATCTAGTGAAACCACCCATTCTTATCATGATAAAACAAATTTAAATGGACAAGTTTGTAAAGACTTTGCACAAGAAACTGATCTATTAATAACCAATACTCACTATAAAAAGAGAAAAGGAAAACTATGGACATTTATGTCAGATTGTACCGGAAATAAGACTCAAGTTGATTATATAATGATACGTAAAAAATGGAGAAATAGTTCTATAAACTGTGAAGCATATAATAGTTTTAGCAGTATAGGTTCTGACCATAGAATTCTGAATTCCAAAATTAAATTAAGTTTTAGATCACAAAAGAAGAAAAATTCAATACCAATGTATAACTGGTCAGTACTTAAGAATAAAAACATAGCTACAGAATACAGTGACATAGTTACAAAGAGATATAACCAACTTAATATTTCCAATGAAGATGAAATTAAAGACATATCTTTAACATATGGTAATTTTATTCTTGCAAATCAAGAAGCATGTAAATCTCTATTACCAAAGAAACGAAAACTTGATAAAAATCCATCTCGACATCCAGATATTGCAATACCTCGTGATAATGTAAATGAAGCTTATAAAAAGTATGTATTATCAAACACAGAAGAAAAGTATGAAATGTTTCAAGAAACCAAGAGAAAACTACAGGAAGCATATGATAAGATAGAAAGTGATGACCTCGAGAAAACAGTTTATGATATTGAAAATTCGAATAAATTAAGACAACATGTCAAATGTTGGCAACTAATCAATGATATAACTGGTCGTAAAACTACCAAAAAAGGAATAATTAAAGCCAGTAATAACGAAGATAGAATCAATAAATGGTTTACTCATTTTAAAAATTTACTCGGCAATAATAATTCTGAAGAAGAAATTGATGATTTTGAACCAGAAATTGTAATTAAACATACAGAAATATTTACCAACGCTTTTACAAAAGATGAATATCTAATGGTAAAGAATAATCTAGTATATGGAAAAACAGTAGGACCTGATGGTGTTGCACCTGAAGCTTTTAAATACTGTAAATTTGACGATATCCTTCTAGAATATGCAAATAAAATTTTACTTGAAAAGCAAAAACCTATTAAATGGTCTACTTGTCAAATAATGCCAATACCAAAATCAGGTAATCTTAATAAAGTCGACAAATATAGAGGAATTGCTATATCTGTTATTGCTCTAAAAATAACTAATAAGATGATACTTAATAGAATTCAGCCAATTATAGATCCCCTTCTCCGGCATAACCAAAATGGTTTCCGTCCCAGAAGATCAACTACTACCCATATACTAGCACTGCGAAGATTAATAGAAGGTATCAAAGAAAAGAATCTAAAAGCAATCATTACTTTTGTTGACTTTAAGAAAGCTTTCGATACTATAAATAGAAATAATATGTTCAAAATACTCTTGGCTTACGGAATTCCCACTATTATCGTAGAAGCAATAGAAACATTATACAAAGGAACCAAAGCGAAAGTACTAACACCTGATGGAGAAACAAAATCGTTTAATATATCTACTGGAGTTCTACAAGGCGATACGTTGGCCCCCTTTCTGTTTATAATAGTGCTTGACTAACTAGGAAACAGAGTCGTAGGGTACCAGCAAAAGTGATTACAGATCTAAGCTATGCAGATGATATTGCTTTAATATCACAAGATATTGAGCAGGCTCAATAATTACTATCAAATGTAGAAACCCAAGCTTTAAAATTAGGTTTAAAAATAAACTCAAGAAAAACTGAAATAATGGCTTTTTCTCAAAGTGAACCAATAAATATCCACTCATTACTAAATGAAGATATTAAAGTAGTAAATAACTTTAAATACTTGGGTGCATGGATGAGTAGCTCATCAAAAGACTTTGAGATCCGAAAGGCACTAGCTTGGCAGGCATGTCACAAGTTGAAAAAACTCTGGAATTCCAAGTTAAAAAGAAAACTAAAGATTAGGACTTTTCAAGCCACTATTGAAAGTATCCTACTATATGGCAGTGAGACTTGGACGATCGACAAATCACTTGAACGGAGAATAAATGGATGCTATACAAGGTTATTAAGAATGATTCTGAATGTATCATGGAGAGACCATATAACAAATGTTGAACTCTATAAAGAACTACCAAAAATTACCGATGTTATAACTACTCGTCGTCTGCGAATAGCAGGTCACTGCATCCGTCACGACGATGAAGTAGCCCATGATCTGATTTTATGGCAACCAACGTCTGGAAAAAGCAACAGAGGAAGAAAAGCTGTGACGTACATTGATAATTTAAAAAAGGATACTGGACTAGATGATGTGAATGAAATGCGTAATGTTATGATGATTCGTGATGATTGGAAGAAAATTGTATAGAAGGGTCGAACGGGAGTTCGACATAAGTAAGTAAGTATATAGTGTCTATATAGGACTACGTAGGACCTAATAGTATTATTATTTTTTATAGAAACATATCTATTTTGAAGATACGATATCAATCATAATAAAATAGTATCACATAACCCATTAATTTTTAACGATCTATTAGTAAGTCATGCTCAATTGTATCAAAAGCTGATGATAAATCGAGAAGTAATAAATATATTATTGTTATTATCTAAAGTCCATAAAATATCATCAGTGAGAGAAATTAAAGTAGTGTCTGTAGTACATGTACTATGACATTTTCTAAACCCACCCTGTTTGGGATTAAGAATATTAAAATGTAATAGATAATTTGGAGCAGATATCAGATAACTTATTTATATACAAATCAGAAAAAGATTGCAGAGTTACTTATCAGTATGTGTTGATAAATATGTAGGAGAACCATTATTATAAAGAGTATTAATAAATGAAAACATTTTGTTAGTATCGTTTCCGCAATTTAATATTTTATCACGAAAGAAACTTGTTTTAGCACATTACAGTGATTTCCTAAAAATCGATCGCATATTCTTAAATTCACGAAAATGTATAGAATTCGGTTAATGTAGATATCTTAATCCAGTTTTCTTAAATTTCTTTTCAAATTAGATAATGTAGAATTATACCAAGGAGAAGATGGAATATGGAAACATTTTGATTTTTTAAAGGAGTAAAAGTATCCGAAAACTTTGATATGTATCATTAAAATAACTAATATCTATATTATAAATTGATATATATTCGGATATAACCGAAGAAAATAAATCTAAATCAATTAATTTAATATTTCTATAGTAAACAATAGAACTATCTGTATTCACTTTGAATATTTTCAAATTACAAATAATTGCAAAATGATCCGTAATGAGATCCGAGGGAATAGTAGATTTGATTATGGAACTGTCTTCATGCGTTAACATTACATCTAAACAATTACCATGAATTTGCGTAGGAAAGTAAACATACTGCTTCAATGATAGAGTATATATAAGATATTTGAATTCTGTATGAGGAAATAAAGATGAAAAATAATGAAAATTAAAATCACCTAATATAATAGAATTTTATATATTGATATCAATAAGAAAGTTAGAAAACTCATCAAAAAAATAGTATAGTCATTAATAGGAGGACGATAAATAATTACTAAATTAAATAAATAAGTACCATTTTTTATGGAAACAATCAGACCATCACCAAGAGAAAAGGGAATGTATTTATAAGAAGATATTTTAAACGTTTTACAATAACACCACCACCATAAGAAGAAGAAAGTCTATTATATGAGTTTCTATTTGATGCAAAATAAGAATAGAAATGACCATAACATGATAACTGATTTAATAGAGATAATATATGGTGATAATCATCATTTATCCATGTTTCTGTAAATGCAGCAATATGAATGTCATTTTCAGTTATAAATCTAAGAATGATATCAATAATATTTATTAACGTAATTAACGTATTAGGTATTTTATTCTCAACATTTTTTTTATATTATCTGAAAATAATTCATTACAAACATTTTTGGTATATCTGACATAAGGTCATTGAATTTCAATATTATTGGAATCATGTGAATTATTCGATGCAATAAATTTATCAAATGAATAATTCCAATTGTTTCAATTGATAGATGGAAGGTGTTAATGGATTATATTTACAATCAATTTTATCAACACCATTAATAGATACAGATAATAGATACCAATGGGCAAGGCCCATTGGGCGTTTATAATCTTATTATTGATGTCACATTTATAACCAGATATTAAAACAGATTTAATTGCATGGTAATACACATATATGAAAATATATATATATATATATATATCAGTGACTATATTAATGAAATAACTATACATGCATTTGCACAAATGAACATACACACATGAACATATTCACACATTCAAACTTATACATACATACATACATTCGCATCCACACACACACACACACACACACACACACACACAAATATATATCGTACATGATTATGCGCATCTATTTCATGTGAACTCCTCGCAAGATAATCTGCCACACACACACGCATACACACACATACACACGCACGCACACACGTACACACACACACACACACACACACGCACACATACACACATACACACACATCGTAGTGAAGGCGTCGAGGCAACGGTTTACTATTACAGGGTGACGTAATGTCACCGTGGTTACGTCACACCACTATTACGTAATGATTGTTATTCATACGCAGTCACGTGACGTCTTAGCTCGGTTTATACACATCCGCTTTATGATGAATTATTTATATGAAATATTTATATATATATATAATATATATATATATATATATATATATATATATATATATATATATATATATAGGTAGTACCTATTAGGTACGAAAATATAAATATAGTTAGCGTCGCATACCAACATGTACGACGTATAATGTAGTGATTGTACATGTATAATATAGTGATTGTACATGTATAATGTAGTGATTGTACATGTATAATATAGTGATTGTACATGTATAATGTAGTGATTGTACATGTATAATGTAGTGATTGTACATGTATAATATAGTGATTGTACATGTATAATGTAGTGATTGTACATGTATAATGTAGTGATTGTACATGTATAATATAGTGTTGTACATGTATAATGTAGTGATTGTACATGTATAATATAGTGATTGTACATGTATAATATAGTGATTGTACATGTACAATGTAGTTTGTACGAGATTGTAAGTGAGGGTCCAAGGTAATTGTATTCAAAGCACGTACTGTTATCGCGTAATGATGTCGGCGTGTTAAACTATCGCTAAAAGTAACGTTAGTACATGTACAATGTACAAACACTACATTATACATGTACACACACGTACAATGTACACTACTGTTAGCGATAGTAACATCCGACAACATCATTACGCGATAACGGTACGTGCTTTGAATACAATTACATAGGAGCCCCACTTACGAGCCCCATTCGGGTGTGTCTTTTGTCTTACTGACTACAATTCAATAATCTCCTCATTATTACCGATGGCTACTTGATATATCGATTGTTCTATTGCGTAACCCAACTATTATGTAACAAATGGGATGATGTAATACACATAACTACAATGGCTACATATTATGTACTACATAATAACATCCCCTCATTGTTATCATAAGATTTATGATAGATAATATCCTCATTATTATGTGCCTTTATAATAAAATATTACATAATATTAACCAAGCTATTCACAAGTATATTTTAAAATATAATTCATAATATACAGGGCCGGCTTAAGCATACTATGGGCCCCGGGCAAAAAAAACACATGGGCCCCATAATAATTTTTATAACTTATTAATAGGGTCATTCTAGCAATAACTAATATATTTATAACTATTAAATTTATATATATATATATATAAATGATATAGGTTATATTATTATTCTATGCATAATACAATTATGTACAAATATTTAAAATCTTTAAATTTGGAGTTTTATAAATGTTAGTTTTTCATATATATTTACATGTTTCGTGTGAAGGAAGTGCCCTTTAAGATATGTATAATATATAGAGGGGGAACTCATTCACTCCATGGATGGACATATATAGTAAGTTGCACCCTTACATTCATTGCAATATAATATTGTATAAGATGATAAATAAATTAATTAGTAAAAAATAAAAATGAAATAAGTATAATTAAATATTTATATTACTCGATTTTATCTCTAAAAAATGAGTAGTATGTATTAATTATAAATTTCATCAATTAGCTTTGATTATAAAGATGATGTATCCATACTTAAAAGTATTTATTATGTCAGAAAATGTCATAGGAAATTATTTATAAGTTTAAGTTTCGAGAAGCTTAAGCTATTATCTCTCAATTTAATTATTTGCCATTAAAATACAAGGTATATTCGGATGAAAATGTCTACATTTGTATATACATCTATCCCACCATATATAATAGTGTTTGGATAGTCCATTCATTTAAAGTGTATATCAATACAGTATAATATATATTAAAAAAATGTTATATACCTACTTATCAATTAAATTTTCAAATATTGGTAGAAAAGAGTTATATTGAACTTGCATATGATGTATGATGTAAATTCAATATTTAATCAAGTGATATCATTATACTAATTCTTTTGTAATTTGTTTTGTTTGTTTACTCCAATAAAATCCTCATAATAATTTATTTTCTCGCCTATGTATTTAATAAGTATATACATATTTTGTATTACTGCTATTATTTTCTCAATTGAACCTAATTGCAATACTTTCATGATCGACTTTATTCTACAAAGTAATTAGCTTCACGTTTTTCATAATATTGAAGTATAAAATTCTTGCATTTTACTGAATAAATACATTGACTCTATTAATGTAATTTACGTAAAGTACATATATATAATATCAGATATATATCGTAGTTATATAACTTATGTAATAATAGGAAGTCCACAATATAATGCACTATCGTTATTATATTATAATGCTATAGATTGTGGTGACCATATTATATTCGATAATTCTTTTAATATAAAATAGTATATCCTTTCTTTAATCTAGATGTTAAAATATTATATATTTAGGTTTGCTAAATAAACTATATTGCTTTGGTATGTAACCAAAAATATTGCTGCAATTGTAGTTGATTCAACAGTATTTTGCCCAACTATATTTAACAAAGGCGCAGCTCAGGGAGTCCGTATTGCCAATAGACTATGGTTTATTATGAAATATTGCATTTCATTTAATATTCCAGACATATTGCTGAAATTGTCATAATCTTGAGCTCTATAATCTTTTATATTTATATTATTATTAAAAAATATTCTAATAAATCATTAACTAAATATTTACCAATGTGATAATTAATCTCTAGGTAGGAATTGTCCTTTTTCTCCCAATCTCATTCTTACATCAATAAATATTAAATAATCATACCTTACTTGGCATATATGATGACGATTGTTAACTGATCTATATGTGATATATCTTGAGTTGAGTCCACTGATATACTATATACTATACTATATACTATATAATATTTTGAATTTTTATTTCTTCAATAATTTATATCTCATCTGTTCTAATTTTAATATCGTCATTGTGGGCGTGTATATGTAAATAGATATACGAGGGTGATGTCAATATAATAATTCATTTGTAAGTAGCCTACTAGTTAGCTAATTACAACACAAAATCCTTTAGTTTTATATATATATATATATATATATACATTATATCCTTTTCAATAAATATAAATATAATTTATATATGTAATTATTCTAGTAAAAAGATAATAATTTTTTTTACATAATTTCATTAATAGGTAATTATTAAAAAAAAACTATAAAGCAGAATACTCATATTTGAATTGAACTATATACATATATATATATATATATATATATACACTACAAAATATAATCATATATACACTATAACAAGACACATATTTTTTTAATACGCCCGCGTAGATAGAGAAAATTTAATTATTTTGAGAAAAATAATTTTGAAAAGATATTTTATTAGTCTTAATTACTATTATACATCTATATAAAATACCGTTTTTTCGTAATTTATAATCAATATAATTCTTTAAATATGTCAGAAAGTATAGAATTAAATTATAGAAATTATAACATATATCTGAATCATTTTAATTTTAATAAAAAAAAGTTAATAAATATTTTTTTCTTGATGTAGTGGTTAATAATCCTTTAATACATTTATCTAGTATCATTAATCGCTTCCAGGTTTATCAATCAAATATTTATCAATTCGTTTCATACTATTTATGTGTGAGGTAGTATATGGTGTTCACTATTCACTTAACACTATTCACTTAACATGTGATCCAACATATTCATTTACGTGTTACCATAATATCTTCATGTAAATTTTGAAATTTTTGTAAAATTCACTTTTCTCATATGCCTAAATAACTCATATTTAATTAATTTATTATATTATTTTTATTTGTTTAATTAAAATTAATAGTATATAAGGAAATATAATGTATAAAAATACTGTTTATAAATATATTTTTTTTAATAAATAGTAAAAAAATGTTTCTCAAATAATTTATGGGCCCCCCAAAATGTTGGGCCCCGGGCAATTGCCCGGTTCCCCCCCTTGAGCCGGCCCTGATAATATATATATATATATATATATATATATATATATACATATATGCTATTATCATGCTGTACAACTAATAGCTGTTACATACATACAGTTAACTTACTATTACATCATATATTCTATTATTGTATACAATATTTAATTACAGTTATTATGCAATATGAACTCCTGGTAATAGAATATAGTATATAGTATATTATAGTAGAGTATATATATACCCTACATGAGAGGAATGATAAATATGATTTATGTATATACATGTGTACACTTAGTAAATTATACACACAATCATATGCACACACATATACATATACACACGCGTATATATATATATATACATATATATATATATATATATATATATATATATATATATATATATATATATATAATATATATATATATATATATTATATATATGTATATATTTAAATAATGTATATCATACTCTCCATAATGAAATAAACGCCATGCATTATACAGCAAGAATATGATAACATTATATATATATATATATATATATATATATATTCAATGTATTGTTATGTTATATATAATCAGAAATCACGTAGAGGTAGATGCAGTTTAATAATGCAACATTAATTACCAGGAGAATAATTAGTATTGAGGCCCAGTAATCAAAAGGGAGATGACCATAGTTATATATATATATATATATAACATTACTAATAGCTCAGGTAAATTGCTGGTTCGTGACTATTTAATACAATTTATTTTATATAGATAGATATAGATATATGTTAACATTTGTGTACATATAAAAGAAATATTTAGTAAAGATAGATTATATCACGATAGATACATCACCTATACAACTAACGTTCTTAGTAGGGACGTAGTAGGTTACCGGATTCCGAGTTAGGTAACCGAGATGACCTACATACAGTTTACGTATGGAACGTTCCAGAAGTAGTACTACTTTGGGATATATGCAGGTAGTAGGCTATAGGTAGTAGGCTAGTATTACTCATCCATAGCCTGTCAGGTACCCATAGCATGCAGTGTGTTGTAGAAGTACATCACGGTGAAGGAAGTCAAAGTTCTATGCCAGTACGAGGGTCACAATTACCAATACGTACGCCTAGTTCTAGGGAACACATGCTTTAGATGTACTGATAGAACTGGGTCAATAGAGCGACTACTGGTATAATCATGGAGTGGTATCTTAGGTTATATCTTATTACTGCAATATGAGAGAGAATATGTTTTAAAACTTCTTATTTAGGTATTTTGTCATGTACAAATATGTATGAGATGGGTCGATAATTATGTATACATAAGTTATTATAGATGGTCACGGAATGATGATATGATAGCTATCTTCACCTAGAATGTATTACCTAAGAATATATAATAATAGTGAAGAAATATCAAGATATTATATCAAGAAAAACTTATCAAGAAGAGTATTGATAAAAAGGATTTTGAAAACATGAAAGTGTGATAGGATCAATAGATGACGTATACTTTTTAGGACCTATAGGTCCTAATTATGTATATGCATATATATATATATATATATATATATATATATATATATATAATCATACCAGATTTGTTAGACATTTATTGCAGAATATTAACTATTTGGCATGATTATTTGGAGGATAATTTCGTGTCCACCAAATAGTTAGGGCATTGATTTACCACTTTTTGTATAAATTTGACTTATAATAAAATTATATCATTAATATATATGAACTATACTTATATATTAGTTATTAATTAGTTTAACTCTAGAGAATAAGTGAGTTTAAATAATGATTGAATTAATACTCTATCCATTAATATATATTGGATCCATAAATATAACTATAGTTATATATTTAGTAGATATACCATTTTTAATGAAATATATAGTATTATTGGATATATGTTTGTGGGGTGTTGATATATTTACAATTTATATTACTCATGGATCATATATATTACATACACAAATAAAATTTGTCATTCATTATCAATATATATTTTTAATTAATTAATTAATAATTAATTAATTTATATATTTAAGAATAATTGCACGAGCGCGTAATTTGTTCTTATCATTAAATATAGAACATAACTTAGAAAATAGTAAAGTTAGAGTGAATTCATTATTCAAAAGTCCATACAAAAATAAATATTAATATTGTCCACAAAATCATAAATTATACATAATATATTTGGTAGACATTATTTTTATATGATTTTTATTATTGATTATTTTGAAAAAAATAATTTAATATATGCAAAGAATGTAACTTAATTAATATGTAATTTTTCAGCTTCATATATATCTATAGCTATTTTTTTAAAATGTCCTCCAAGTTATTATATTTTGCATCGTCTACCAAATAGTTATAATATGACTATATATATATTAATAATGCTAATAATAAGCAGCGTTTAGGAATTAGCCTAGAAGAACTAAAAGCAGAGCATATCCGTCTCCTTTGCATAACGCATCGAGCCATCTATCGAGCCAGCCCTAATTATCTAGCGAATATTATTACTATACGAACGGATTATCGACCTCGTCGTGTTGGCTCGACTATGCTGCTCAACCAACCTATCACTGCGACAGTATATGCCGAATCGGCATTTGCTGTCGCAGCTCCTAAATGTTGGAATGCATTGCCAGCTGACATCAGATCAACCGAGTCTGAACCTTTGTTTAAACATAAAGTATATCATTATTTTATTTCTTTATAACTGCATTATTTAATATTGTTCTTGTTCTTTTATATATATATATTGTTCTTGTTATTGTTATTATTTGTTATGTTCAAATTGTTATTTCCTTTATTATCATTATATTATATGACGCCGATAAACATACGATGTTTAGTAGTCAATAAACTATTTAATAATAGTAATAATATCAAGTCGTTCACCCAATGTGATAGTGTGAGGCGAAAAAATCGGATATAAAATTAAAACAATATTAAATAAAATATTTGATTATAAAATTTGTATCCGAGATATCAATACTAAAAATAGCCATACAAAAATCTACCTCAAATATTTATACTGATTACAAATGAAAGTCGATAAAGGTGTATCAACTTGGAGGATTTAGGGTTTATATATCTAATGCCTAAGGAACTTACTTTCGCCAAGAGTACGAGCACTGGCAACAATTGCCACTCACAATAATAGCATCATTGTTCCCGACACGAACAATTACCGGCCACACAATGCATCTCTATCAAAATCAATACTATAGTATTTACTAGTTACTATTACCAGGATTCCATATTACATAACAGAAATTTTAATTAACTATTGTATACAAGAATACTTTATTTATTGATATCATGGTATACCATGGTATACTCTATAGAGTTTCCACGTCAGATGAGCAGGGATAGTTAAATAGATCACCATGAACAATACGTTATCCATAAGAAGTGTATTGGAAATATCAACGATGAGGAATAGAGAGAGATATTAGTTTTAATGTTTTACATTATAGTGTACATTTTTATATTAACAGAAATAACAAATAGAATATATATCTGGTCAAAAAATTGTAAGATATGTATAGACTAATACATAGATAAGTTTGAATAGCTATTGGGAATATTAATTAAGGATCATATTTGTAATATATATATATATATATATATATATATATATATATATATATATATATATTATGTATATAATAAACAATAGTATATTAACTATGTTATAACATTATATATATATATATATATATATATATATATATATATATATATATATATATATATATATATATATATATATATATATAGTTTAACTACGTAATATGTTTCATATATTAAATATTAAATTATATAATACAAATTTATTATATAATAATTTACACGTTATATTGATATATTAATTTATGTTTCATTTACTTTGAATTTTCTAAATTTATTGTCCTCTATTATCCTCTATTGTTACTGTTTGTTCCTTTCCTTTCCTTCTGCTAAAAGTTAGATATTTTGATAAGTTCAGTGAAAAGGTTTACTCTTGTTTATTACGAACACCCGTTCTGATTATTATTATTATTTCAATACATGTATTTAAGAGAATTGTACATTAAGATTTATATGTAGTATTGATTGATTATATATGTTATGTATTGTTAGTATGTAACCTAGTAGTATATATTATGTAGGTAAGTTATGTAGTAATAGTAAATAAGATTAATTATTATTAATAATATACAAATGGATCAAGAAAAATAGTTAGAATAAACGTGCGACGTTCACGAATCAGAGATAATAATATACTAAATAGCAATGCTATTATAATATATAAAATATAAAATCATAAAATAATAATTAAATGTAATTTACAATTAAATTGATAAAATTAGTGTTCAAAATAAAGATACAAATTCTATTATCACTGATAATTTATCAGTGATAATCGTTAACAAAAGATTTTAAGAAGGGAATATTGTTCACACGACCACATTATTGAAGACAAAACGATACTAGCTCTATGGCGACGGGTAGGAGAACTACAATATATTCATGGATTTCTTATCTATTTACATGTAATAAAAAAAATACCGTAATCTTAAATTAAGATATATATAAATATTCGGTTAATATCGAAAAGTAACTGTTACGTACACATATTTTTTGGAGATATAAAAAGTGAATTCATAACAATTTTATCATATGTATTCCAAGTCCAAAATTAGATATATTCAGTTATTGTTATTTACATGCACTATTTCAATACGGTGAAAATGTTTTAATTTGAAAATATATTTGTTTAAATATAATTCATATATCTATTATAATATCAAAAGTAAATTCGTCTGATAATTAGATTAATTACCTTATAAATTAGTAATAGTAAATATAACTTATAATAATATATGTGTATCTATATTATAGTTAGTATACGAATTATAGTTCTCATACCAACCACTTGATACATACATATATATATATATATATATATATATATTTTCTTCGCAAAATCGTTGGCTACACCATACGATATTACAAACTATAATCGTTTTTTATAAGAAGTATTTTATTAAATAATAATCATTGAAAGATAAAACCTTATATTTCTATATGCATTAATGATATTTTAATTAACCTAGCATAAATAAAATGTTAATTAAATAATCGTGACTCCGTAACCTCTACGTAACAGGTATTTTGATGATGTCCTTCGGAGCGAACATCAACTCTTACGTCACTCACAATAGTCGCATCAAAGACATCACGATACACGTCAATCAAATGAGACCAACGTTAGAAGGTCACCTAGAGGACGAATCTCCCACCCAGCTCTGGTGGTTCGGCGTAATGGTTACATTCCTTATAAGGGCATGTTGCGTACATAGTGGTATTATATATTCTGTATTAAAACCATACTGTTACCATAATTAAGTCATAATATTTAATTATTATTTAAAAATTATTTAGATATTTAGATGATTTAAACTATATTATATTATTAGCATAACTACCTAACTATAGTTATATACACACACACATATATATATATTATATATAATATATATATATATATATATATATATATATATTATATATATATACACACAGTTTTATAACGTAATATTAGAACTTAGGTTTACAACAAAAAATTCAAATTAAAAAGTAACATACACATTTAATAAACAATAGAATATAAACAATTATTTATTGATGGGATTCATTAAAGTAAGCAGGGTTGTTGGTTGTTTTATTTCTTTAATCGTTGGTACATCTATCTTGGATACCAGAGTGTTATACCACTTTGTAGGCTAATGGCTGCGTTAGGACACGGCATTCTCATACTATCGAATTTGTAGAATAACATTTCTTTTGGATTAATATATATATATAATATTACGTATTTATAATAATTATATTATGTATGTTAAGTAAATTGAATAATTGTTTCGTTGATTATTTCATTAGATATAATGCATATATTAGCGGCTATATTATGGGTATACCATATTTATTAGTGATATAAAATATAGTATTTATGTAGGTTATATTATGTCTATTATTTTTTTTATCATATAAACTCAACATGCTAACATGCATGCTAAAGTGCATACGCATGAATGCTTCTTTATTCTTAGATTATTTTACTAAATTATTATTATTATATATAATTATCATATATATATATATATATATATATATATATATATATATATATATAATATTATTGTATATAGGGTGATATATATCACCTATATCACCACATATATGTTTATATCAGAAGACTCGTAATATATATATATATATATATATATATATATATATAACGAAACGTCTGGTTGGGAGATAGCGACATTTATTTGATTTATATCTATATGTATAGTAGGATCAGCAGTAAAAACGATTTATAATGACAATTTGACAATAACGATAATGTTAGATTTGAATTTCATCCTATACATGTACGCTAGAAATACAAATAATATCGGATTAACGAATTACAATGTTCGTTATGAATATTTTACTAGCGTAACTATACATAATATAATATTTCTAGCTATAATATAATTTTTATATATTTTATTTATTAAAATAGAATTTTTTAAATATGTCGTCATTTCACACCTTTATAAAGTCATCAACTCTTTCTATTTCAATTATTTATTTTGATAGGAATTGTATTATTTATTGTATTTATAAATAAATTCATAAATTGTTCATATGTGAAACCAGGATTGTTTTCAGTTAAAGAAATGTTGTCAAATTTTAGTGTTGAATTAATTAATTAATTTAACAAATTTGTTCAAATATGTATACACACATTTAAATATAATTTAATTATGCAAATATACGTGTAAATATGTAAATAAAGAACATGCACACATACATACATAAATACACTCACACACTTAACTGCCTGTGTGGCTCAGTGGCTAAGGCGTCAGACACACAAGCAGTAGGACACGGGTTCGACCCTCGTCCGGACCATTAATTAATTTTATAAAATGGGTCTTAAAATATTATTTAGAAGTGATCTTATATAATTGTGTATAAATAAATGATCGGCTCTCGTCAAAACCATGGATGCCTTAACATGAGAGCGGCTTCGAAGGGGCATTAGAGCCATATATGGTTATAAGTGAAAACTTCATCTAAGTTCATGGATGGGATGAAAGGACTCCTCCAAATAAAAATAACAATAACAAAAACAATAATAACACATACACACACAGCCGGTGGTAATCGGGTCTCTAGGAGTTATCTGCATTATACACGATCACAAATATATTGTTAGTATACGTTCATCTTATTAATAATTATAATATATATCCTTTTATTAACAGTATTTTGTTATCAGTAGTATGGGTATTCTTAAAATTAAGGACATATTTCATTATTATAATATTTAGAAGTTGTTATTAAATTAAGCCAAATATTATATTAATTGTTTAATATTTTTAATTCTTAATTCATTATGTTATCCTATGTATTATATATATAAATATATATATATATATATATATATATATATATATATATTTATATAGAGTCTATAGACTATAGCCATATAGGCTTATAGACATGGAGTATAGTATATTATTAATATTATATTAAATATAATTGCTTAATTATATATAAATTGTATAATTACTATGCATAGTAATTCAATATGATACTACTATAATATACCGATATGCAGCGTTCCTACTATAATAGGTATCCTACCTACTATATTTCCAATTATTATATTTACTGACTTACTAACTTATTCCCGTGGTGAGTTTAACACAGGGAGAACATATGATACTTCTGCGAGTACACCCAATACCTCCTATAACCTCTATAACCCCTATAACCGAGGTTATAGAAGGTATTGGTATAGCTCACCAGCTGCAGCTGATTATTATGATAGTCCACAACAATCGTGAATATCTTCCATGCAACATCTCTTAGGTATACCTCTCTTTTTTATTTCCCCATGAGCCTGGTAATATTGTTTTAGACATAGTAAGAAATATTTACAAACCAACATAATTGTCTTCTCTTGATTCATAATAAAGATTCGAAATTTTCGACTATCGATCCTATCTGTTCTCCTACAAATACATGCGTATCTCTCTGATATGTTAGTAAGTCTTCTACGTGCTTTGATTCGTGTTCGTTAATTTTCTCAATTTTTTAAAGTTTTTAAATCATGCTATTTAATGTATTTAAAATTACTCAATTTATAACTAGATTATATTATTATCGGTGTTCACATTTTAAATCAGTATCAAAATGAGTCTAGAATCAATTGACACAATGTCATACTATTGAAAAAGTTAAAAAATGCAGACCAATGTAATAGATAATAATAGGAATAATGATTGATATGATAATATAAGATAATATAAAAGATGTATACATTGTATCATGTACAATGTACATTATACATTGTACCAATGTACAATAGTAATAGTATGTAGCTTATTAAATAAACATTAGTATACATACAAATATACATATTATAAATATACATATTAATATACTTATTATACATACAAATATATCAAATATATCTCAAATCAAATATATCTCATATGAAATATATATATTTTATCATATATCAATTATATCTTATATCAAATATATCTTATATCAAATATATCTTATATGAAATATATCTTATATCTTAAATATATTTTATATATATATATATGAATACTTGTTAATATCTATAGATTATCTACTAATTTGCATAATAATTAAATATTAAATGACATAATACCGTATTGATGAAAGGGGATTAAGGGGATATAGTGGGGGGGATATGGCATACGTAATAATAATATATTATTAATATTACTTATTATCTATTATGTAAGTGAATAGTAATCTGAAGTTATATATATATATATATATATATATATATATATATACACATATGTATGTGTGTGTTATACACACTGTGAATATATTTATATACACATAGGAGAAAGTAACCGAATACGTACAGTGCCAGAATACGGACACTCTCGGTATCTCAGAAACCATAAATCCTACAATAAAATATTCATAAATATGTAAATAGTCAAAAAAAGTATTTTTTATTTTTTAATTATTCAAAATATTGCTAATATATATAATAAACTGATTTTTACGTTTTTAAATTAATGAAAAAAAATGTCAACTTAAAACCTTCTCAAGAATATACAAATGTATCGATATAAAATATAAAACTATATTATTAAAAACTAAAGCATTCTAAACATTATATATATAATTTCTATAGTTGTTATCAAATATAGATATAAGCAATCTAAAATTTGTATTATTTAGATACTAAAATTGTATTATTTATTACAAAAATAATAAAAATAAATAAATTATTACAAACTACATATAAGTTATATGTAGTTTGTACTTATAACCAAATGGCTCGAATTTCCATTCGAAGTCGATTTCTTATAAAGGCATCCAGATTTGAACGAAATACGATCATTTTGTATACACTTATATACTTATAATTATATAAAATCACTATTAATTATTATTGAAAGACCTACGAGACCAACTTCTTACTACCTGCATGGCTGATTCCTTAGTCAACTGATCTACCCAGCAACATATATATATATACACACGTGTGTTTGGTACTCTTTATATGTGTATGTAATATATTATATTATTAATAATATTAAATGACTCATTAAATATTCATTTCTTATATATAAACTATAAAGTAACTGTTTATAATGTAAATACTTCACAGACGATATGCTGGGCTGTTATTACATTGTTCACTATCTTTGCAGTGTATACACTTCTTGTTAAACTCGGAGGGTTGGATTCAAACAGGTTTATTATATATAATTTTAATAGTATATATATATTATAATAGCTATATTAAAATTAGTTTTATTCAAATAAAATATTAATATTATTCTAATATAAATTTATTAATTTTTAAATAAATAATATAATAAATTTAATTTAATTCAATATTGTTAAACAACACGAATGCGAAATATGACATATTTTAGTTATATATAATATAATTAGTTAATATTTAAAATAATCCAAACACCTGTAATTATAATATTTTAAAGTATGATCATCTATTTGACACGAACAAAGTTACCATTAGCACTTAAAACCAAGAATATTACTTTTTAAATGCAATAGTTTACGAATTATTAAACTATAGTTTATTATAATATATGATATTTAAACTTATATAATATATTGTAATTACAATACTGATAATATTGCTTGGCGATAGTATTTATTTGTAAACACTTTCGTAATATAAACAATTAATATTATTGGAAGTGATATTAGCAATTATGTTTAAATAATAATAATAATAGAAATAACAATTATTTCAATAATAACATTGATAACACATAATAATAGTAACGATAAGTTATACTAACAATATAGGTCAAATAGTTTGATTTGATAGTAAGTTATTTATAAGTTGTGATTTAAATATGTCATTACTGGGTGTCCAGTTTTAAAAATTAATTTGAAAGGCCGTTCCAGAGTTTGAGCGCTAGTGTTGAGAAACGGCGATGATTTGTGATCACTCTATGTAATATAATAAGGGTTTTAAGGTCAATAGCCTGGACGATTTTAATCCAGTGTAGTTGTTATCGACATTACAATACATATGCTACGTAATCAGTAGGTTTCAGATAATAAAAAAGAAACTATGTCAACTGACCTTGACCTATAACTAAATAGAGCAATCAGAACTATTTGTAAGACAACATGAGTGATCATATGAGGAGTTTAGTATTGGGTAAGTCTATATATTGTATTATATATATATATATATATATATATATATATATATATATATATATATATATATATATGTGTATGTGTATGTGTGTGTATAAACTAACGTGGGTTCTTCTCTAAATAGATACGGAGTTAACGGCAGGATCTTCACCGAGAGTTGCAAGCTAAGGGGACACCTGTGTTCGTGTATCTGGTTACTATAATCTCTACTATAGGCGTTTATGTGTATGTATGTATGTGAGCATGTATGTACGCATGTGTGCATGTGTGTGTGTGTGTGAGCATGTATGTATGCATGTGTGCATGTGTGTGTGTGTCATACGTCGTATGTGCTTAATTATAAATTCGCTAAATCGTGTGCCATTATATTATGAATATATAGTAATGTAATTATTATATATTCATAATATAATAACATATTAATACCGTATCGTATTATAATCATAGACAACTTGGTATTTTTATATACCTTTATAATTATATACCTACCTATCAGATATATAAATATGCAGTTCTAAATTCTAGAGAATTGTTTTTACTATTAGTTAAGTGTCAAAATAGACTATTATTATTATTATTATTACTATTATATATTTATATTATACATATTAAAATTATAATTAATAATATGCATGTACATATTATAGTTTATTAATTGAATTAGTTATTAAACGTGTACACGGTAACATAACTATAACTATAACTGACAGGAACATTACGTCTGATAACAAGTCAGACACGTCGTGTGACGTGGTAAGATACACCACGATGATGTTCATGGTGCTACTGGTTATACACATAGTATTCTGTGTGGCTATATCGTGCTCCCTCGTATTGACATGCATCGCCTACTTCTGCATTCATAGGTGTCTCGCTTCGGTTAGTTTGACCTCAAGTTTGACCTCTAGTTTTACCTCCTGTTAAACCTGTATATAAACCTCTATAGAGGTATCTATATAATTATATTTTGTTTTACATATTCGTTAAGTTATATAGTCATTATTCAACTACTTAAGTATTAATAATTCTTAATATATTGCGCCTGCGTCATAATTATTTAATTGTGTATCGAGCATAGTATATTATGTAATATGTGTATATTGTACAATGTGCAATGAACACATGTATATGTATAATACCGTTTACAATGAAAAATTAAATTAACTTAATTTTTTTTTAAAGAAACAGTTTGAATAATATATATAATAAACAATTATTTGTGAATATAATGAAAAATATCTCATTTAAGACACATAAAGAAATCTTTTTTAGACTTGTATGAATAATACACCAGATAGAGAAAAAAGACAATGTACAGTTTACATTAGGGGAACTGTTTTGGTATATTTTTTAGTTCCCTTCATAGAAAAATACCATCTCTCTCGGAATAACTCCTCTTACTAATTCTAGATTTAATAATATAAAAAAGTTAAAACATACAGATAACAGCAATACAATTCAGAAAGCAATAACAATATTGTTTTCAGGAATTTACATTAAACAAAAACGAAAAATTGAAATTACAGATATATGAAAGGACATTTTTTTTACAAGTACACATTTTCTTTAAGCATATGTCTTATATAAAAAACCATTACAAAATATTATATATATTAAAAAATAATAATAATATCAATCTAAGTACATTTTAATTTTATTTTTATTTTTTTTCTAAATCGAAAAAAAAATTATCTATAAAATAATAATAACAACATTTATATTATATATGTTTATTATGATTATCTAAATATAAAATTATACGAATTAATACAATAATAACATACACTTATTACAATAATTACTTTTATTGAGAATGTTAACAATAAATTAATTTTCGGTTAATTATTCGTAATATTTTTTTGGTTTGAAAAATTAATTTTAAATGTTTTATTATACTTCGTAATTATACATTATAGGCTCACAACAAAGTTTGATGGTTAATTAAAATAATTTATCAAAGAAATAATCAAATAATTATATTAATTTAAAAAATAAAAAAATTAAAATTAATTTGAAATATTAAATATAATATATATATATAATAATAATAATAATAATAATAATCAGAATTTAGGTATGACTATGGTAAACGAAGAAGCGCTATGCTTATCTAGTCGTTTACCTATTTCACTTTCCTATAGGACAATTATGAGGAGAAAATTATATTAAAAGTAAAATAAAAATAAATAAAATATTTAGAGTTAAAGTTAATAAAAGAAATATATATGTGTATAACATATATACACAAAATATATACAAAAATATATGTTAAAAAATAAATTATAAATAAAATTTAATTATTTAGTAATCTATTAGAATAATACACTTATAAAAATACGATATATTTAATCATTAAAATTATAACCAGAGTAGCCAACAGTAATTGAAATTAATGAGGATATATGGTGTATCAACTTCAGGGGTATGGGTTCGTCAGGTCCAATGCCTTAGGGATCCTATTTGTGCCAATAATAAGAACACTGGCAATACTTTCCTCTCAGTAAAAGTATATCCCTTTCCCCGACACGTACCATACCACACAATTACAAAAACATCAGACACTCTGTCACCAAAAAAACACAATATAAAATAGTTAAAATGTTACTATAAATGTATATTCATATAGATTACTTTTTTAAATTGTTAAACAATATAAATATTTTAAAAATTCTCCCCATAATGCCATTCATCATGTAAATAAAATTCGAGATAAGATAAATAAATAAAATAATTAATATAAAATCAAAATTAAAACAAAATAATTAGGTATTAAACAAAACGTAAAAAACACAATACAAAGCTATACAACTACAACCACACTTAATATACAATAATAATACAATACACAAAAATAATAACTTACAATTTCATATTAATTATATAGACCTCAAGAAAATTTAAATTAAAAAATAAAATATTAAAAATACACATAAGTTAAAGGTTTTAAAAACAGTTAAAAGGTTTAAAAAAAAAATATTTTATTTTATGGTTTTTTTTATATATTAAAAAATATATTTATGTAAATTCTAAAGTTTAAATATCCTTAGTTTAATAGTTCTCATTTATTAATAATTATCATTAGTTAAATATGTATCCTTAGTCAAAGAGTTATCATTAGTTAAATATGTATCCTTAGTCAAAGTGTTATCATTAGTTATCATTAGTAAATATGTCTATTCAAAAATTTCAATGAATCTATAGATATACATATAATGTTATTATAGATAGTGATTTATATATCGTTTTTTCAAATTCCGTTTTAATACTGATTTCGATAGATAAGTTTTAAAAGAATTTTCTAAATTATTCCATAATATAGGTCCGTTATAAAATATACTAAAATATTTTATTTGTAACCTATATGATGGTATTATAAATTTATATTGACTTCTTTGACTATAGTTATTTTTTTTTAGAAATATATAGATTTATATGGAAATGTTGATTTACTATTTAAAACATCATACATAATTAATATTGTTTTACATTTATTTATATATATCGTTAAATTTCAAAATATTTAAAGAATTATAAAATTCATCAGTATTAATTCTATTTTGTAAATTATAAATAGCACGTATAGCTCTATTTTGTAATATAATAATCCTATTTATATTTTATTTATACGTATTACCCCATATAGTTATACAATAGCTAAGATTAGGTAGGATAAAAACATTATATAATAATTTAAGTGATTTTATACTTAATGAAAATTCGAGTTTATGTAATATTGCAATGAATTTTGATACTCTTTTGCAAATATAATCAATGTGAGCTTTCCAGTTAAGTTTATCATCAATATACATTCCTAAAAATGTATAGCATTCTACTCTATTCAATAGTTTATTATCAATATAAATATTATTATCAAAATAATGTTTATTTATATTATCAATTATTATATAGCAAGATTTTTCAATATTTATTGTTAATTTATTCATAATAAGCCAATTTTTTAATTTTATAAGTTCATTAGTAACTAATGAATTAAGATTATTAATATTTTTATTTTTTAAAATAATATTAGTATCATCAGCAAATAAAATAATTGAACATTTATTAGAAAATAAATGCAAGTCATTCATAAATAATATAAATAGTATTGGCCCCAGAACTGAACCCTGAGGAACTCCATAATTAATATTTTTTATATCTGACTCATTATTAAAATATACAGTTTTTTGTTTCCTATCATTTAAATAACTGCTAAAAAAATCTAAAGTAACACCTCTGAAACCATAATTTGATAATTTATTTAATAAAATGTCATGATTAATTGTATCAAAAGCTTTCTTGAGGTCTATAGAAACAATTGAAGAAATATATTTTTCCTCAAGATTTCTAATTAAGTCATTCATTAACATATTTATTGCAACGGATGTATCTATATTTTTTTGAAAACCAAATTGTGATTTATGTATTAAATCATATTTGTCAATAAAAGATATCATTCTAATTTTTATAATTTTTTCAAATATCTTTGCAAATTGAGATATCAATGAAATTGGTCTATAATTTGTAATATTAGATTTATCTCCATTTTTAAATAATGGAATGACTTTAGAAATCTTAAGTATATTAGGAAATTTTCCTTTAGATATCGAAAGATTAAATAGATATTCTAGAATAGGCGAAATTACATATATTGTTTTTTTCAAGATATCCATATTTATATGAAATAAATCATTTGATTTTTTATTTATTGAATTTTCAACTATATTTATAATTTCCGTTTTATTAGTAGGATAAAAGAAAAAAGTATTATTATTTACTAATTTAGATAAAAGTTGTATATATTATTACTATTTCTAATATATATATATATATATATATATATATATATTACGTATTTAAGGATTAATGGTGTATTCTGATATAATATAATTATGATGTCGTTAAATTTAAATAAAGTTAGAATATTTATTTTGAAATTAAAATTATTCGGCAATTTATTGAACGATATTATGTGTTTCTTATATAAGCTATAGCTTACGGTAGGTACTTATATACTTACTAATGTAGTAATACATACTTTGGAAAGTTCGTTTAAAAATTTAATATATTATAAGTACTATTAATATCACTAATATATATATATATATATATATATATATATATATAAAATATTATATATCGAAAAAGAATTGGTATTAATAACTAGACATGTATTATTTGTCAACATCACGATGATGTATATTACCTTACATACCCCCGACTAACACCTTTACCACCTTTTACACCCTCCAGAACGTTCGCATCACCTATACGGAGCCGTCACATATGAAGGCGTCACGCTTCAATGAACGCCGGCGGGCCGATGACTACATACACTCTTACTACTCGCGAAGTACATAATCATATATACCACGCCCACATGTCACGTGATGATCGATACCACACCCAACTGTTACGTAATTATCGCTGACACGCCCACCTGTTACGTAATATATATAATATGAGTGATTACCAGAGTAATGCATAGGTTTCATCATATGACAGCTATGTTGACGGTGGTCTAGACACGCGATTCTAGAACAATCACTATTCTTATGCAGTATTATAACGTGATATATGTATGTATTATATAATAATTTTATATTTATTATTATAATGTGTACTATATTATATGATATTATATATATATATATATATATATATATATATATATATACAATTTATATTATAAATGTATTTATTTATATTAAATAATGTTATATTATGTTATTATGTATTTTTATATTAATATTTTATTATACATTTTTATATAAAATTATAATAATATATTACAACTAAATAATAATCATTCGTATTAAATACTATTATATACTAATAAATATTAACTACTTATTATGAATCTACAATTGACTTTTTCTTTCCGAAACTCGGATAGTAAGGGAAAGTAACCGAATACAGACAGTGCCCGAATACGGACACTCGAGTGAAAAAATAAAAATACTTTTTTAGACTATTTATATTTTTATAAATATTTTATTCATTAAACATTTTTTTGTAGGATTTATGGTTTCTGATATACCGAGATCTCGGTATATCAGAAACCATAAATCCTACAAAAAAATGTTTAATGAATAAAATATTTATAAAAATATAAATAGTCTAAAAAAGTATTTTTATTTTTTAATTATACAAAATAGTTCTGATATATACAACAAATTGATTTTTTATTACGTTTTTAAATCTATGAAAAAAAATGTCAACTTAAAACCTTCTCAAGAATATACAAATCTATCAATATAAAATATAACACTATTATTAAAAAAATAAACCATTTAAAAATTATATATATAATTTCTATATTTGTTATCAAATATTCATTAAGTTATAAGCATATAGAGGTCATATAAATCCATAATTAAATATAATTTTAAAATCACAATAATATATATATTTATATAATATTAAGATATTGTAATATTTGAATAACATTATTGAGTCATCAAATGTTAAGACCATTTATTGTTAAAGTATTAGGTTACTTTCCCCTGCATATGTAGATAAATTCAATAATTAATGCATAACTTAATGTTACATTAATTTATAAAGTATACTTAATAGACTCTAACTATACAACTATTAACTAGTATAACTATTTAACTACATTGTTTAACGAATACAATTGTATAACCACACTGTATAACATGCTGTAACAGATAATCCATACCATACCTTATAAGAGGTTATGGGATTTGTAAAGTTTTTCAAGTTTAGTAAATTGAGTACCCTGATAATTTAAATCACGTATGCTAGTATCTGATACAACTTCGAATGTATGGAAACTCAGAGTAATTAATATCTTATCGAACTCACGTGGGATATCGAACTCTACCGCTGGCTATTTTAGCTTGAACTCTACCGCTGGGATATAATTGGTTTGTCGGAGACTCGATAATCAGGTAAATTACTAACTAAGGATGAACATAAGGTAGGTAGTAGTGGTCAAAAGAAGTACTACAACAATGGTGTAGAATTCATAGTAAAGAAGACAATGAAACAAATCTATTATAAACTATATGACATATATAGGTAGCATACCTAGACTATCTAGTATGATTATATTAAGTCGAACTGCATATTATTCGCTGAACTTGCACCTACAAATAATTAATAGATTAATGTTTATGAAATGATCGAAAAGACTGCTGTTAAATGTTTATATAAAATGTAAATTATATATTCAAGGTGACTGGAATGCAATAGTAGGCAACTATCAAACTGGCTAAATTGTGTATGTATATTTGCATTAGGAGTAGAACCACATACAAATCAGACTGATACAATTTTCCAAAAATAAAACCTCCATTATACAATATTTTACACCCTCAAAAGAAATCAAGGAAAGTAATGTGGCACTACCCTAACATATGTAGGGGGAAGTCTCCGATTACCAACCCCTAAATGATTATTTGTAATAAATTATTCAATATTAAATATTTTTATTTTAAATTTTGTAATTAGGGTAATATTATGGCAATGAATAATATGGCTATTTTATATTTTTGATATAATTATATTTACAAGAATAAACTGGGGGGTCGGTAATCGGATACATGTACTTAATACCGACCCTCTTCTCCTATTACCAACCCCCTAACATAATCGTGATATAAATAAGTGTAGTATTATAATATCCCATCAATATAGTAGATATATATATAAATATAATTAATTATAACATTCACGCAGTTTATTTTGTATTGAATTTATGTTTTAATAGTAATATTAAATTTGAATTTAAACTTGATAGTAATTATATTAAAATAGTGTATATTATTATTTAATATTTATTTATTAATAAGTATGTTATATACATACTGATTATATAATCAACTGGAATCATGAATCCTAAATCTATATCAATGATATACAAATAACTTACGACATATTTTAAAGTAAAATTGGATATTATAAATCAAATGGGATCGGTATTAGGGTAATTTAGGGGGTCGGTAATAGGAAAATAACATGGGTTGCTATAATTAAGATATATTGGTTAGTAGTTATTCAAATTAAATTATTTTTATAATAGTTATAAACATTTTATTGATCTACAATATTATGCACAGAATTAAGTTGTCTTTTAATTAATAAAGTATTCACAATGATTTAAAAAAAGTTATTATTCAAATATTTAAAAAGTAAAAACAGAATATTACATTTTATCATATAACAATTGTAGGATTGAATATTTTTTAAAACAAAATACGTTTTCATATTTATCATTAAATTACTAACAATTCGTGTATATATTATTTTCGTGTATATCTCTTATAGTTACAGAGATACGAGAGGGGGTCGGTATTAGGAGGGGGTCGGTAATCGGGGACTTTCCCCTATCCATAATCAAATTGATTTTACATCTAAACATTATAAGTATATTATGAATACAGCAAGCATATGCATATACCCGGAGATGGTATAGGTAGCGACCATGATCTAGTAATGTGTTACATAAATCTAAAATTAATAATACAGACAAATATAGAATTGAATTCGTAATATGAGATCTACAAAAATTAAAATATGGGAAGACAAAAAGTTTATTCAAGGAATAACTTATCTAGAAAATATTCAACATTGAATTTATATGAAATATTAATACTGGATATGAGCAAGTTTTCCTAATATTAACACGTACTGATTAAAATATACCTAGAAATATCTTAACAAAAAGCAGCCATGAATAACTGATGCTATAGCATATATATATTGAATATACGAGAGCTACCTATAAATAATAAGACATAAGCAGAAAATACAGGGAATACACAATGTAATGCGAAAAAGCATGGAGATAGCAAAGGTTAAAAGATCAAATGATTGAAATATTATAGTACATAAATTGATGACTATTTTTACAAAGATATTCATAAAAAACCAGCGTATAATATATTGTAAATTATTACAAATACTAAGTCAATAAAGTAAGTAATATGGTACTAATATGTCTGATGAAGATGCGCTATTATGTAGGAGGATTGAAATGTGGACTGCAAGGTGAACTATAAAGTAGACTTCAAGGTAGACTACAAGCATTTATACAACTTCCACATTAAACCTGACATCTTGAAACTTAACTATAAAATAAATATTCGTGACAAAAATAAACTTCTATTACTTGATCTATATATATATTCGGAAGTGAAGTTGTGATATGTTTTAAAACAGATACATCACTAGGAATTAATAATTTCACGAGTGACTCACTAAATGAAGAGTTATACCAATGTAAATATTCACAAAATATATCAGAAAATCATGAATACAAAAGTAGTGAAGAATGCCAAAATCGTGAAAAACATCACTTATAATCGTTTTACCAATGAAAGGTGATCTGAAAAATTGTCCCTACTATTGCGCTATTAATTAGGTCAATCATACCTGCAATTATCTCTTTTAAATAATTTGAAATATGCTGAACCCAAAATCAGAAAAAATATTGTAATATGAATAGGCAGACTTTAGTAAAAATAGGAGTACGTTAAAGAAAATATTTAATTTCCGGTAATTAATTGCATCGCACATGTACAAACAAAGAATGCTATACCATAACGTACTCTACTTTAAAGAAACTTTTAATAGATTATGATATAACTTTGTATAGATTTCTATGATATAGTTATGCATGAGTAAATATATTTCTACAATGATAACAAATCTATGTGATTCAGAAAACTGTTCTGTATCACTAAATAACACAAATGGAATTTTTTTATCAACCATTCTCTCCAGTAATCTTGAATATATTTCTAAGAGCTATAATGCAAGTAAATATATGTCAACTAATTAACAATAATTGTAATAGTAGAAATAACATTAGCAATATACGATTTACTGATGATTTAATCTCTCGGCATGTTCAATGCAAAAACTACACAACTTAATAAATATACCGATTAATAGTTCTCAGAGTTACGCTGGTGAGATATGTAAAGATCAAGGTGATACACGTTACTGATATTATCATGAAGATCTCTATTACTCTGTACGGGTGATATCCTGAATATATATAAATTGTTAATTATCTTGGCGTATAATATAACATAACAGACAAAGAAAGATAAACGAATTTGTATCTGACCAAATAAAATAATTAGTAGGAATAATTACGAAACTTTGTTATGTAATATAAAGAAAAGATTCTAGGTTGGTTTAGACATATCTCATTATATATAATGTATCATATACGATACTTAAAAAAACACATACGTTAAGGTGTAGTAAAAGGTGAACGAAATAGAGGTCGACCGAAAATATGCTGATATGACGATATTAACGATTAACCTGGATTATCAATTGGTGAACTGATAGGAAAGTTGTAGATCGATGTGTATGGAATATGTTATGCTCGCAGAAGTATCATTTCCCCTACGACAAAATCGATACGGGAATAGGTAGGTAAAGAATAAATTATATATATATATATATATATATATATACATTCGATTGAATATAATTTAATTTATTGATCATAACATAATTTATTAAGTTATAATTCATAACAATTCCTAATAAATAAATAATGAAGATAGCCGAAGAGAATCACTAGCTAATAGTCGTAGTGTTTCTGTAATCTGTGGACACTGCTATAATCACTTAACGTATCTCTAGTCACGTGCTTAACGGTTACGCCCCCTCCTAGACCCGCCCCCTAGTTACAGTAGTTCGCAAGTGGATGAGATCTGCGCCCGACACGTGGTCAGCGAAACAACCGAGCTAGAGGTCAAGTGATCACCACCGGAAGCGGGCGTTACATCCGGGTGTGTATCTCCTGGCTGTCCGGCAGCTTCCCCATCATCACTAGTCCGCTCCGTATCCCTATCCCACGGCGTTATGTCGTCGTCCTCCCCATCAGCAAGGACATCGCCGTCCTCCGACATCACCGGTACGTGGCCCAAGGTCACGCGACTGCAGATACTGTTTACGGAGAGGTTACGCGCTTTCACCACCTGGGTTATAGCTATCGTCGACGTGTTAGCAGTGGTAGAGGTGGTAGTCGTATCAGCTACCCTTAGCATAGGGGTGATAGCTATCGTCGGTGTGGTGGGGGTGGTGGTGGTGGTGGTGGTGGGGTCGGGAACATTCATCTGCATCGAGGCAATCGAGGTAGTATCTGTAATCGAATGGTGTATTGTTATATAAACATACAATATAGCTATATATATATATATATATATATATATATTATTAATTATATTATTATTATAAACAATTATTATAAAATTATATAATGATATGTTAATATATTAATATAGTAATTACTATTGATTTTATTTAATAAAAATAGATTATTTAAATATTAATTTCAATTTAATTCATATTGAATTAATTTACTATATGTAGGTACCTATTTAACAATTATTGATATGCATTCATAAATCTGGTATATATATAACAGATTTATGAATACAGATTTACATATATGTTGTTTTTGTTATTGTTATTGTTATTTTATTGGAGTCCTTTCATCACATACAGGAATATATATGTTTCACGTATAACCATATATTAATGCATATAGGCAATAGGCTTTATTAAGGCCCACATGGTTTTAACAAGAGCAAATGTATATAAAATTATATAATCTAACTTCTAAATAGTATTGTAAGACCTATTTTAATGGTCTGGAAGGGGTTTGATCTGTATCTTACTGCTGGTCTGACGCCTTAGACATCTAAGCCACACAGTCAGTTAACATATATATATATATATATATATATATATATATATATTAACATATATTATGTATATACATATATATAATTATTAATTAATTATTAATTAATTATTAACACACAATATATCTCAAAGTAGTTTAAATATTTAAGTACACATATTGAAAAGATTAAATAAATATGTTTATGATTACATTCAAATATAAGTATGCATACATGTATATTATATTATATTTAATTAATTGTATTATGTATTTACACTTGTTATTGTAAATAGTGCTCATCAATTATATGAACCTACCTCTCTCCACGCGAAGTGTTGGAATCGGAGTTAGACTGGAAGTAGACGTGTTTTCTAAGTAATAAGTCCGCATTTGACCTTTGCCCTGTAGGAAATATTAATAATATATAAAAATAATAATATCCAGAGTTGGCTTAAAAGCCTAGATGAATGAAAAAGCAAAACGTTGATCTGGTCATTCACCTACTTACGAGATTACAAGAAATAAATTAAATATATATATATATATATATATATATATATATATATATATATATATATATATATATATGTATGTGTGTATACACAGATAATACGTTGAAATATAATATATACATATATTTATTGTAAACGAACATGTTTATTTTACAATTAAGATTAAAGAACACGTTATAACGTACTATACCAGTACTATAGTACTGGTATACGTGGACGCCAAGTTGGAGTTTCACTCCAGAGATAGAGTTCAAGTTGAGAGTATTGTAAAGTTAAATATTAATATAAGGATATATATTGTGAATAAATAATAATTATAATATATATTAAATAAATGTAAACCTAACAATCACTTGATCTCTAAATGTATCGATGGCTATCTTCAGTAGTATATAAGTTTAAGTTTTAAAATAGTATATATTAAATTTCTAAGTAGAGCTTTATACAAGTAAATTATCTTTTATAATTGTAAAAGATATATATATATATATATAAATATAGTAACTCTTCCTCTAAAACAAACTCATATATTTCTGTTCCCGAATCGCAATCACTGGCCATTTCTACTTCATCTCCAACTATTACGATATATTCTACCTCCTCCACATCACTGTTATACTTCTAGATGACGTACACTGTACACTGTACGTCGTACAGTAGGAATCTATTGTATGCTCTAATTAATATTCGATCTCTTATAGACAATTTTCTTTTAATAGTATTCTACCTTAAATCATCGTCCCTCATGTTAATTGACCTCACAGAAACATGGATATCACTTTATGACACGGATATATTATTCCGTTTCCTTGATATAGGATTCACAATCTTTATTTCCCCCCACCCGCACTCATGGTCATGAAGGAATTGTAGAAGTTCTTATACATAATGATTTACCTACTCCTATTTTTACCCATCATACTTTATCGTAAATTGATTGTCTCTATGTTTCCTTTTCATTATCCAAGACGAACATTACACTTTCTGTTTGTATTATTTATAGACCTGAGTATACTCTGTTCTTAATGAATTTAACGATCTTATTTTGAATATTCAATCTACACTAAATACCATACCATTATCATTGGTGATTTCAATTATCATTTTCACTCAACCCCTTATACTCATTCAAGTTACAAGTATCTTACTGACTCCCTATACATGTATTAAGTAGTATATTTCCATAGCCATACTGTTGGGTATTCTTTTTCATAACAGATCTCTTATAAATTCTCTAACTTTATATCGGATAACATCTTATCTACATGTTCAGTTATTACTTCCCTTCATCAAAACACTGTATCCCTTATATATTAATTAGTAAACCAATTAATAAGTATCTATATACCTCTACTACTCCCTATATATCTGACATTTATAACCACAATTTAAAATCCATTTCCCCCTCTCCATCTGACCCTATTAACATTTATAGTTTTAAAATACTTACAAGTACCCTATCCCCCTATTTGCTTACTATTTGCTCATCGTATTTATCCAATCGAGTTGTACCTCTCATTTTTAAACATTCTATCATCACTCCCATTATTAAAAAAACTTCTCCCAACCTTAATCTCTTATGTAATTACCGTCCTATCTCCCGACTTCCTATTATTAGTAAAATTCTTAAAGCAATAGTTGTCCATCAACTAAATAGGTTCATGTCTCTAAATTCCTCATATGATGTCCTACAAAGTATATTTCATTGAGGTCACACAAATGATACTGCCCTCCTTCAAATCTTAAACATAATATATGCTAAAGTTTCCCTCACTATGTTGTCAAATTGTTATCCTTGTTCTCTCTTGTGTATTTAACTCTCTTCGCCATGATATCCTTATCTCAAAACTTAAGATGATTATTAATAATGTAGTACCACTAAATGGCTAAATTCATACACCCTAAACATCCTCAGTTAAATTATGTGGTTTCTCTTCTGACCCTCTATCTCTTCTCTATGGTGTCATACACTATACAATTGGCCCAGTTCTATTCTCCATATATATAGCACCTATAAATTTATTATGACTTAAGTCTATTATATCACCATTTCTTGGCGTTTTCTTTCATGCATATTCTGACGATATCCAACTTTACTCCTTCCTCCCTATATCTACTCCAGATAATTCTCAACTAATTGCATGTGCTTCCTCTATTAAATACTGGATTTTCTTAAAAAATCTTCTACTAAATACTTCAAAAACTGCACTCCTCGATATATCTACGAATTACCCATCATTCCCTTCCCTTTATATTGACAACATTATTATTTCATAATCCTAAGTTAATCATCAATCTTCGTGTCGTTTTCGACTATGATCTATATTTTTATTAGCCATAAACACACAACTTTACTAAATCTGTTAATTATCATTTATTTAGAATCATATGTATTAATAAACATATTAATATTCATCTGTGTGCTGTCATTATTAACTTTTAATTCACTTTTAATTTATCGTATTTATATTTTTTCTTCTTTATTATATAATTTTACTGCTTCCTCCATCACCCTATACACATAATCATCAGATCATCCATACGATCCATTTTCAATATCAGATTATAAGATCATTCTACTGACTCCTTTCAATTTCTACAAAGCTGGCTCCCTATAAAAAACGAACCGAATACGATAGTTTCTATTACCCATGAATCTATATATTCATCCAATCCTTCATATATATTTACTTTTAATTCTTTTCACCACATACAATACACGTTATACTTCCAGTACAATACACGTTACACTTCCTATATATATCATTCTCCTACAGCTATATTACCTTAATTTCCAGAAATTCTCATTCTCATACTATATACAATCTCTACGGAATGTACTCCCTTAATCTATAAAACCCATTCAATCTACTACCTCCTTATATACTCATCTCAAGGAATATTAATTCTCTCGATAATATAATTATATTATTATTATTATATTTTATATTATATTCTTATAATTTTCACTTTGTTCCGTTAGGTTTTTGGTTTTTATTGTTGTTGTATTTTATTGTTTATGTTATGTACACTAATGACGTAAGTCTTACGTGGAGTGTCATAACGTCGTACGTTATCTGATAACCTTGATAGTGATGGAGTCACGTGACAAGAAGTGATAGGCGAACGTGTCCAGTTTATTCTTGAAATGTTCGCTAACGTGTATCCGCATAGGCTAGAGAGGTGTCAGAGTGCCAATGATTATATCATGTGTCACTATTGCATATGTATATGAATAAATGAAAATAGTATTGAGTTCAGAAAGTACAATTTGGCAAATACACTTTCGCAAAGGTTCTCTGGTTCTCTCATTTACACAAAGGAGATAACCAGAGATTATATCGTAATCTATACTCACAAAGAGGGTACTTTTCAATGAATATGATATATAATATGAATATACTATTTTATACGCATTACCTCGATGTGAGAAATAAACTATTAAAAGTAGAATACAATTATATATTATTTATTATTATTAATTACTTAATTATACATAAATAAATTATTCTCTATATATAATTATTAAATTATTTACTTATTTAACAATACTGTATACTATTAAATTAGTTAGTTTAGTATTATTAGGTATATTTAGTAGGTAGTGGACCCTATACATATACCGGTGTGTACTACAAATGTAATGTGTTCAATATTACGAATATAATGAATTTAGTTATTTTTAATTATAAAACTATCTTACGTTTTTAAATAACAATACTTTATAGGTATTTTAAATCCGAACATTACATCTAGATATATATATATATATATATATATATATATATATATATATATATATACATATATACATATAGGTTTGACAATAACGTGTCTTGTTACTCATTTTGTATATAATTAAATGATGCATTAAATAATGTTGATGAAATTATGTATCTAATTATATTTAAAATAGTGGATAAAATATGAACTAAATATTAGCTCTCTAACTCTAACTTAACTTTTTTTAACTAACTATAACTATTATCTTAAGCCTAACTTTTACTTGAACTATAACCATTTTTCACTGAATTATAAATGGAGAAATATTATTAATTATTAATTATAGTGAAATAAGGAAACTTAATAAACCTAAAAAAATACACAGTATTAATTAAAACTAGCTAATTCAAATAAATAATAGCATATGTCTATAACATATGTCTATATGCCTATATAATATATTGCGAATAAGTAAGTCTAACTTCGCTGTTGCTTTGCATTCTGGATGCGGTATTCACCGTGTCTCCAAATAGGCAGTACCTCGGTAATCTAACGCCAACCACTCCCGCAACGATAGGGCCGCAGTGAATGCCTGGGAATGTGGATGTTATTGTAAGTATGCACCGATAATAGATATAACACGTCATATAATTCATACATTATATTATATATACGTAGTGTATGTACTATATATTTGACAAGTTAGTTATGTGTTTATAATTTAAAAAATAGTATATTAACAAATCTTCAATATACATGAACTATGTGCATCTACACTTTAGATTTTAAATTATGCAGACTATTCATTATCAGAGGTAACAAGACTGTCACAAAGATATACTTTAAACTATTTCTTTTATTAGTATCCAATTTAATATTTATATAATAATATTAATAATATTCAAGTATATATATATATATATATATATATATATATATATATATATATATATGCAATCACTGATCCAACAAATAGGAAAATATCAAATATTGAAGATGCTAACGGTATACTATTAGAAGATGATACTGCAAAATTGGATAGATTGACAGAATATTGCAAATATTTATATAACTACTCAATAAAAATCGACCGAACCAAAGTAGAAATAGATAATAGCCATCAAGATGATGAACATCCACTACCAATACCGAAGTCAGAAGTGATCCACGCTATAAAAGACTAAAAAATGGCAAGTCACCAAAAATTGATAATGAACCAAGCGAGCTATTAAAAGGAGGAGGTGAAGCATTAAACGATATAATTACAAAGCTTTGTCAGAAAGTATACTTTCTACCATATATGGTCCACCAACCAGTGGCCAGATTTATGGTCAACCTCTCTAATTATCCCTATTCCAAAGAAAGTAGATCTCAAAAAATGCTCAAACTATCGTACTATAAGTCTTATCAGCCATACAAATAAAGTCTTATCAGCAAAAATCCTGAGAATTATCTTGATCAGATTAATTCCACAAGCCGAAGATATTCCAGCGTAAGAACAAGCCGGTTTTAGAAAAAATCGAACACAACTGAACACATTCTTAACTTCAGACTAATAATGGAAAACACATCGATCAACAACGTTAAGTTTATCATAATTTCATTGACTACAAGAAAGCCTTTGATAGAGTATGGCACGAGGGTTTATGGCACGTGATGTCTTCTTTTGGAATAGGCAATGATATAATTCAATGTATTAAATAACTCTATAATTCTTCTAAAAGCAGCGTACTGCTAAATAATAATATTGGAACAAAGTTTAATACAACAGTAGGTATGAGGCAAGGGTGCTTATTATCGCCTGTTCTGTTCAATATATTCCTGGAAAAAAGAATGCTGGACTCTGTAACAAACCAACCATCTAGTATATCTATAAGAGGCAGAAAATTCAATAACCTGAGATTTGCAGACGGTATTGATCTTATAGCAGGTTCCGAAAGTGAACTACAAACTATAACTGATGCACTAGAAAAAACATAGACAGCATATGGCATGGAAATTAATCATGATAAATGCAAAATTCTTGTCAATGGAGAAGGTCCAACACTAATGATTTATATGTACGATATACAGATTGAAAATGAGGAACATTTTAAATACCTCGGAGCAATGCTTTCGAATTCCGGCAACTCAAAAATTGAAATTCGTATAAGATTAGCTACGGCAGTTTCAGCACTAGTAAAACTGGAAAAGATCTGGCGTAGCGGAGAAATCGAATTCAAACTTAAATTTATATTATACAACTAATTAGGTCTGTCAACATTGCTTTATGGCTGTGAAACATGGACTGCTAGAAGAATCAAAGAAGAAGATCATATGTGTTGATTCAAAAGCTCACAGGCGTCTCTTGAAATATAAGCTATAAAGAAAGAAAGACGAATATATTGGTCAATAATTTAATAAATGAAAAAGTCGGTTCGTATGTACCTCTTATTGATATAATCATGCGAAGGAAAATGATAAAATTAGGACATATAACTCGATACGATTCCATTAAAACAATTCTTCAAGTCTATGTCGAAGGTAATAGAAAAAGAGGAAGACCAAAGAAAAATTGGTTAAATGATATTTTTGAATACTCTAATCTCCCTCTTCATCATCTTTTAGTTATTGCAAAAAATCGTTATAAATGGAAAAAGTTATTAAAAACATTGCCATGTTCTCCCCCTACGATGCATACGTCACGGGACTAAGTAACTAAATAAGTATATATATATGTGTGTGTGTATGTGTCTGCATGTGTATGTATAATATAGAACAGAGCTATTTAGTCAAACATATATTTTAAAATAATAATAACTATAGGGAATACAACCTATCCTTATACGGACATGATGTTCTGAATGACCATCAAACACTCCATATATGGAATTTATCATATCCAAGGACATATTCGCGATGGACACAGCATGCGATTCACTAGGTATAGGCACTCCTCCCACCAGCATGTATGAGTCACTTACAGTCTCTACCTTTACGATGTTGTAGTGGTGGTAGTAGTAGTAGTAGTAGTAGTAGTAGTAGTAGTAGTAATAGTAGTAGTAGAGGTAGTAGTAGTAGTAGTATACTAAACCTTATGTACATTATGTTTCTCGCACAAAGTATCGTAGATACTAAAAACGGTATTCAGCAGAGACACAATCTGCATAGGGCTACTCTGATTCGCTATTTCCTCGAAATCAACAATAGAAGAGAAAAGAATGCTGACTTCATCAAATGTCTATATATTTATTTCTATTAAAGAATATATATAAATATAATTTATATTATTTAATTACATATATAAATATATATATATATATACTATATTTTAATGGTATATTTTTTATTATATATATATAATGTACTTATGTATGAAAATAATAAATATATGTATGACACAAGTATATTATTTCCAATAATAATTATTTTTCTATACAGATTATATAAAACTATACCTATATTTATTTGAAGATTTATACAAAACAATTCATATATATGTATATATATATATATATATATATATATATATATATATATATATATATTAACAATCACAACGATAGAAGTGACCTTACAAATAGAACCGGATTGATCACCATTTCTAAGACTATCAGCGGTCGCCTGAGGTATCATCTGATAGAGAAGGTCATCCGTTCTCTTCATCTCAGCGTCTAGCAAGGTCATCATATCCTCCATCTTTCTGCTCTTCTGCCTTTCCTTCGTTACACGTATATAGGTTTATATTTATATATATATATATATGTGTGTACGTACCTTGTTCATGTTTATATTATGATATTATATATATATATATATATATATATATATATATATAATTGTTCTTTAAATAATATTTAATATCATGTTTGTTACCCATATTAAACTAACTATATATATAAACCATGACCTATATTATTTCAGGTAAGTCTACTCCGGTTTATCATTATATTTGCTTCCTTACATGAACAATTGTCAGAAACTCTTACTCTTTATACTATTATTACACCTACAACCCCACTACCAATATAACTTATCGGGTTAATTAATCATATTAACCCCTAATTAAAAATCCCTCCTTCAATAAAATATAAAAATGTCACGATATTTGTTGACAACTATGCGCATACAGGTTTTAAGTATTAGTTTATAATCTATTCTTACCCCTCATACAAGTTCTAGTATTGTTGCATTATTAACTTACTATAACAAGTCGTTATTAAATTAATATATATATATATATATATATATATATATATTATATGTAACGCTGATATATTTTTGTTATTATATAAACTAGTATTATTCGATATTTTGTATTATATATTCTATTACTCTATTATCTACATTTCTGATATACCATTATTCCCTATATTACGTCCTTATATAGTAGATTTAATTATTTGTATGAATACACTTTCAATATCGTCATCATATATTTAATATATAATATATACATATATATATATATATATATATATATATATATATATATATATATTAAATATACTATAGTATATTTAATCTAATCCAAGTATACTTGGTCTAATTAAATAACGTTCATCTATTCTGGTTTCGTATCAGTACTATATTGTTCATTTCTATATTTATTTCCTGATTTAGGGGAAATTCACCGATTACTGACCCCCTCATAATACCGACCCCTCTCGTATCTCAGTAACTATAAGAGATATCAAAAAATAATATATACACGAACTGTTAGTAATTTAATGATAAATATGAATAAACATTTTGTTTTTAAAAATATTTAATCCTACAATCGTTATTTGATAAAAATAATATTCTGTTTTAACTTTTTAAATATTTGAATAATAATTTTTTTTAAATCATTGTAAATACTTTATTATTTAAAAGAAAACTTAATACTGAGCATAATATTGTAGATCAATAAAATGTTTATAACTATTATACAAATTATTTAATTTGAATAACTATTAACCAAGATATCTTAATTATAGCAACCCATATGATTTTCTTATTACCGACCCCCTAAATTTCCCTAATACCGACCCCATGTGATTTATAATATCCAATCAAAATAGATCAGTATTTTACTTTAAAATATGTCGTAAGTTGTTTGTGTATCATTGATATAGATTTAGGATTCATGATTCTAGTTGATTATATACATACTGATTAATAAATAAATATTAAATAATAATATACACTATTTTAATATAATTACTATAAAGTTTAAATTTAAATTTAATTTAATTTAATATTAATATTAAAACATAAATTCAATACAAAATAAATTGCATGAATGTAATAATTAATTATATTTATATATATATATATATATATATATATATATATTTATATATATCTACTATTTTTATTGGATATTATAATACTACAATTATTTATATCACGATTATTTTAGGGGTCGGTAATAGGAGAAGGGATCGGTATTAGGTACATGTATCTGATTACCGACCCCCTGTTTATTCTTGTAAATATAATTTTATCAACAATTTAAAATAGCCACATTATCTATTGCCATAATATTACCCTAATTACAAAATTTCAAATAAATATATTTAATATTGAATAAGTTATTACAAATAATCATTTATGGGTCGGTAATCGGATACTTTTCCCTATTTAAACATGCTGAAATAATCCATTAGTTAAACAAATACAAAATAGATGTGAATAAACGTATAATTATAGACCATATAGGTCTATATCGTCAGTACTGAGAAGATTTTTAGTAGTCAAATCTTAGATTACTAATTGTCTAATATACTGTTGATGAATAAAAAAATAAATATAACCCAGGTTATGATACTTAAATTACGATACCTAATCTATCAGATGATATTTTAAATAATTAAATAATTCTGACTAAAGTTAAGTTAACTATATTACAGTTGATACTTCTTGATATACTTCGGCATTCATAGTTTATATCACAATATTCTAATTGATATCAGAATTTAATCTATAGTTATAACTATAGTAAACCCAATATATTGGGTTTACTGATTCATCTTTATACTAAATTATTTCTTATTTATCTAATAATATCGAATGTTTTCCATAAATACTATAGGATTATATTCACTTATTGGAAAATTTCTGTATGGAGTAGGTATTTCTGTATCACAGGCTCTATTCTAGGACCCATTTTATGTTATATATATTGTTCACTTTTCTTTAGTTAACCAAAATTTCTCTAATACTTAGTATGTCATATATACATATAATATAAAATGTTCTTGAAAGTATCAGAACATAGTAATATAATTGACTATCGCCCAACTTTAGTTGAAGGATTGTATTATTATATAATGATTAATTTTTAATAAATAACTCCCACATTCATCCAATACTAAACTAATTAATATCAACACTAGACCACTTATGTGTGCTATTTTAATGTTTTACTCTATTACTAGCTTGACTTAGTGATTATGTTAACTAACTTGCAGTTATATGTTGTTATAAATTCCCCGATTTAATCTCATATATTTTAAACCCAAAATTATAACCTATTTAATATTCATAACATAATAACTTTTCAACTATATACAATATATTTAGTACATTAGTACATACATGAGCTAATTTGTATCTAGATTACATTAGTGTAATACCATTACTATTAATTTAAAAACATAATATGTATGTTATATTACAGATATGTAGACTCAGGTGATACGATTAATAACAATATTAATACACATATCTACTATGTAAAATAATGAATATATAGTTGCTATAAGTATTTTAAATGGATGCAACATTGCTCAATTACTATCCATGTAATCATAATAATATTACTTTTATTAAGGAAAGCTGGATAATAAAAAGAACATTTATCGGCCCCTATTTATGGAATAAACTACCACATAAACTACGCTCCACTCAATCCATCAACTCATTACAATTCTATTAAAAAAAATTATTTATACTATTGCATTTCCCTGATCACTATTTGTATCACTATTTTTATTACTATTTAAAATTGTATTTACTATTTATATTAATGTTGAGCACTTTCTATATTCCTATTGTTCGTTATTATTAATTATGTTATTGTCGTTATATTGTTATTTACTTTTACTTTAAACGCTTATTGCTCTGGAACAAAGAGTCTTTAATAAATCAAATTAAATAATATGCATGTATCTATCATGCATACACTGCTGAGTGCCTTATCAACAAACACTAACTTAAAATATGTAAGTAATTATTTAGTGCAAATATCATGTAATAATAATTATTATATGATGATATTTTCATTACATAATTACTTACATATATTTTAAAGGTTATATTACAGTTAGTTTTTATTAGGTCTGTTGATAATAATTATTATATTATGATATTTTCATCAAATAATTACTTACATATATTTTAAAGGTCATATTACAGTTAGTGTTTGTTAGGTATGTTGATAAGGCACTCAGCAATAGTAATATATATATATTTTATTTATCTTATTATCGGTTCTATTATTTTCATTTACACTTGTGAGATTTTAAGATATACAAGTGTATATATATATATATATATATATATATATATATATATTATCTAATATATAGAGAAGCACTAATAATGTATAGACGTATCTATGCTTAGAGTAAAGTTTCGTTGATAAAAATACAAATTATATATATGATAATTAATATGAGTTTATGAATTTTAAGTTTGTAGTACATTTAATTTCTAATGGATAGAAGATATATTTTATAATTTAGATATTTTAAATAATTAATTTTGTATTATTGTTGAAATATGTTAGTTAATAAAATATAAATTTACGATTTTAAGTTAATATATAGACAAGTAATGTTTAACAAATAAATTGTAAATATAGAATTAATTATTTATAAAGAATTGGTTATTATTATTAATAATAAGATAAATAATTTGTTCTATAATCTTATTAATATTATTGTTTTTATTTCCAGGTATATTATTATTTGAAATAAAATTAATACAGTATTACATAACATTGATCCTATACTATGATTATATATTGTATTATTTATTTACATATTTACATATTGTAATATATGATTATTTATTACATACATATGACCTATTCTATTATTTATAGAAAATATATTACATAAAACATCGTATCGTAATTGAATTCATACGAAATATTCACTCCAAAGGGAAATCAATAGCATAGTGTTAAAAAGCTAACGTACTAAATTAATGAATTCAATAATTCAATAATATATCCAATTACTCGCATGTAATATAAATAGACATATATATATACATATATATATATAATATAATGGTATATACACTATATTAACTAACAAATCCTAGCGCATTCTTGAGCCGTTTCGAGCGTTGTGTGTTGACCAGGAGAAGATCCCTACTCGAGTCATGCATGCTGAACTCATGTATGTACAGACCGTATTCGTATAGCTTGTCCATGTTCTCGAACCTACACACACGGTGGGCAGGGGTGTTGATGTATTCGTAGTCACGTTATAGGTTATTATATATAATATATGACCATGAATTGCCATAATAAAACTATTACGTCTATTTAATATATGTATATATATATATATGTATATATATATATATATATATATATATATATATATATGAATCTGCTTTCTCTGTTGTAGCTCCAAAATACTGGAATGCTCTACCATATGATATTAGGTGTTTAAAATCCATGTCACTATTTAAATGTAAACTCCCCACATACCTATGAACATTGTAACCTATCCTCCCTTTTCTTTCATTTTATTGTACTTTATTTATTTTATTTTTGTTTCCTTCTCATGACGCCCATAACAACCACGTGATTTTGTAGTCAATAAAATTTTTTATAATAATAAATAATAATATATATATATATAAGTATAATATTTAAAGATACACATGTTATACCCTTCATACACCCTCATAACAACTAGTACTCGGTGGCTACTCGGAGGGTATACTAACAGGGGTGTCGCCAGGAAGATGATGTAATCACTGTCGGGGTGCATGTGCCACATCTGTCCGCACAGACGTAACTTGTCAGAGCTATCTTCGGAACTGTTGCTGACGTTCTCTGATCCTAGCACACGTGTTCATGTAATAAGTTACTTGTATTCAATATATAAGTATATACACATATACACACATACACTTGGATATATATATATATATATATATATAATTCATCAATATTATATAATACACCAATATAAACGAAGACAACACCGCCAATATTTGTTGTTAACTTAAGTTATCGATTACATAAATATATGTGTACAATGTACACTATACATATATACCTACATACATATATTTATATTTGTAAATAAAATAAATATATATATATGAATACACATATATTTATTTAATTAGTAACTACTGTCAACAAATACGTAACCTTATAAGGTCATACATGTGAGTCATTATTTATATTGATGTATTACGTAATTATTAAATACTATATTGTTTACCGTTGTCATCAGAATCTGAACTGTTGACTACATCTTCCTCCACCTCCTCTTCTTTTGAAACCAGTGCTTGTATCGAGTGTAGTTCAAATTTCGCATTTTTATAATTTAAAATCTATATATGATTAATATTAATAATACTTAATACTATAAATATAAGAATATATATATATATATTTAAATTATAATTGTGATTTAATTTACTTTATTATATAGCTATGTGTAACATAATAATATAATTATGATATGTTAAACTTGAATAGTGATATCACTAGTGAATATCTATTCAAGTAAATGTGATCAGAACTTGTTTATGTATTCAATACATGTATATACCTAACCTAGAATACATATGTATTGAATATCGTAGATACGAGAGTTCCCTAAAGGTGACCTAATTATCATCCTGGACAGTTAATACTATGTATACATAATAAGTAACGTATTAGTATCATCAATGTAAAGAAAGTTTCTTTATATCGATGATTCTTATAAGATATATAATGTGTTCTTATAATGATATAATCTAGTAATATTAATTTATAATTTTAATTTATATCCTCTCTTACTATATCTCACCCCCCCCCCCATAATCAATTATAGTATTATGACATGTCATTAATTAGCGTATACTTTTATATATGGTTATTATAAAATATATAATATATATTATATGTATATTATTATTAATTAATAATAGATTAATATAACATATGTTGACATATATATATATATATATATATATATATATATATTATAGGGGCGTCGGAAGGGGGGGGGGGCGGGGGGTATCGGACCCCCCCATTCAAAAATATGGGGGGGGGGGGGCTAAGTATGTTTTGCCCCCCCCCCCCCATGAAATATGTATTAATAAATTTTATATATATTAAATGTAGTATATTGTCTTTGTTAATACACATTTTTTCTAAAGAATGTTACCAAACATATGGGGGGGGGCTAAGTATTGTTTGCCCTCCCCCATCCATGAAATATTATAATATTCATAAGAGAATCTCTGAGAGATACTTCTTATATGGTGATATTAAGAATGAAATTATTCAACTATATAAATCTGAATTATTAAAATTTGATTAAAATATATTAATGTGACTTTCTCAATTCAATGTGATGGAATTCAAGATATATCCGGAAGTGAGCACGGCATTTTGGTGGTTCGTTATTTGACATAAAAACTAGAAATTAAAGAAATATGAATTCGGAATATGCAATATGACTGAGGATACAACTTAGAAAATATAGAAATGTAATGTTACCTGAACTTTAACATCTTAACTTGCCTATTTCTAAATTAAGAGGACAGTCATATGACGGTGCAGCTAATATTTCTGGTCAATATAATGTTGTAAAGACTATAATTATGAATAGACAGCCTTTAACTGTGTATACACAATATGGAGCTCATCGCATAAACTTAATAGCATAATCATTAGATAATAATATAAATATAAGAAAAGCCTTGAGAGTGGTTTATGATTTGGGATTATTATATGAACAAACTATCAAATTACGGATTGTATATAATACTAATAATAACAAAGAAAATACATTGAAACCATTATGCCCAATAAGATGGACTGCGAAAATCATGTATTAAAACAACATTAGATCAATATAGTGGTATAATCGATGCACTGAAATAATATAAAAAGTAGATTATATTACCAATGACCATAAATATTTATCATTGCAAATTTATTATTAAAAAATATGAATAAGTCAAATATTTGTAATATGAATATTTCAAGTTTGATATTTGAAAGCTTGGATATGAAGGTGAAGGCTTTCATGATACCAACAAATACTATTTAAAGTAACATTTATAAAAAATATACTTGAAAGCATATATGATTATAATATATATATAATCATAATAATACTAAATAATAAATAAACATTAAGGATTAAATAATAGTAAAGATGATTCTAATTAAATTGAATAATGATAGACATAATTTGCACACATTCATTGAAGATATAGAAACAAAAGTATTTTATATTTTATATATACAAGTTTTTATATTGATTCAAGGTTAATATCCTACTTTTATAAAAAATATTATATAAAATACAAAATAGCTTATAATAAATGTTTATTATAAAATATTATAATAATTTATTTTTATTTTAAATATATCTATTTTAATTTTCTAATTATATCTAATTCAGAGAATAATAATAAGACATATAATATAAATTATTATAAATATTTATGAGATGAATAGTAATAAAAATGCAAGAGACATACATCTTATATAGATAACATAATATAATATTGTTAATGTTATGTTAATATAAGAATTTGATTAGATATGATCAATTAATATGTTAATATACTTTATCATTAATATTTAAAGAATAAAATATATTGAGTTGTTTGATTCCATAATGATGATAATTAAAACCAATTTTTATACTAAGGAAACTTCATTTATACATTCTTATAAATTAAAGGAATCATTATTACAAATAATATAATTCATGAAAAAAAGGTTGTTTTTTTTTAGATTAATCTTATTAATCCTATTAATTTTCTACACTAAACATTAATAAAAAATGTATGAAGAATTAACGATTGAAATATCGAATTTCCAATCTATAAGTTTAATACCATCTGATGAGGATAAACATATACATGATGGAAAAATCTCCTAAAATTCAAAAAATATTTTCCGTCATAATATATTTGATCACACTTTTATTGGTTTGCCCCTCAAGTTCTGTGTCATGTTAGGGTGGATTTAGTAAGCTACGAATAATAAAGACGTTGTTACGGTCTACTATGCTAGATAGTAGATTACATGCATTAGTATTGGCAAATATCAATCAAAAAATAATTCACACAATTGAGATGGATATATTTATAAATAAAAATCTATATTTATATAATAATAAATTATTTAATGTTTATTATTTATTTTATAATATATTCCTACTTAAGTATTGTTATAAAAATGTAATATTATTAATTGCATATTAAAGGGTTAACATAGACTAAAAATTTATACGATATTAATAAGATATAATTAGTAATTATATTAGTAATACATAATAGGATATATAATATAAAATATAAATAAATAGCTCCCCCCATACAAAATATCGTTCCGACGCCCCTATATATATATATATATATATATATATATATATATATATATATGATGAACATTATAATAATAAAAGCCATAAGGAATACAAGTTATACACATAAATAGGTCAAAGTTGACTTATTAGAAGCATAGAGAACAAACTATATAATAAATGAATTGATGATATATATATACATTAGTGATACATGATACCATACTAATAATAGGATGGACGAGGAGTAACATATTATCTATATATCGTTTTCCTTTATAGTATTCTATAAATCATACGAGATAAAAGATAGATTTAATCAACTAATTATTATAACCTAATACATATATGATAGCAGATACATTGTGGGCAGATATAATGAAGTGAACAATCTCCACAGATATTGCAAGTGCATCGTGTAAAGACTCATTTCTAACGAGGTAATGCGTTAGTGTAAAGGTATACTTCTATAGATAGATGTTGGACACAGATTATGAACGGTATAATCAAGGGAAGTAATTTAGATAGGCAGACGCACTGGAGGTATAATAGGAATAGGAAAGTGTCTATTAGTATACTAATAGATAAAGTGTGTGGAATGGTAATAGGGGTAGTAGCGTTAAGTGTAGGAAGAAGTATAGCAATGAACACGAGTGTTATACTTAGTACCGAGTTAGCAGTGTAATGGGGGTTAGGTTAATGTACTGAGGTTAATGAGGAGTTATGTTATATTGCTTCAATAAGCATAATGAAATAGGGACATTATTTAGGAGATGGTGACAAATACAATAGTGATGTTTCAGATATATTGAGGAGAAGGATAATGAGGATGAGGAGGGGGAAATAGGGGGTGGGAATAGATATAAGCTATTCGATAATACTATATTCGCAATGAATATAATCAAGATTACTGTAGTGTTAACATGGAGAAAACATTTACCGATCGATAATATGTGCCTATACATATAACATAATAGTTGAAGGAAAAAGAGATGGATATAGTTCCGATATGCGAGGAATAACAACTTTCACATTGACATGGCAACACATAGGTACATTCGTAGTAACCATGTATAAGGTTAGGAATATAATAAGAACAACACGAGGTCGAGTTATCTGTATCTAGTAAGTGCAAGTAATTACAATAAATACATATTCCCCCTATACAGTGATGCATAGCTGAATAAGGTGGCATCGTAATCAGGGCCGGAGAGAGGGTTGGAGAGGAGGCTGACTTCCTCTCGCTATACTTATAGCTAAAGATGAGGACAGCTGCATTATTGAACATAACTAACACCGGTTCGCATGTCTTTAATTATTAATACATATAATAATCTCTCTCTCTCTCTATATATATATCTTCTGTACATATCATCACAATATTAAACATTCAGCAATGTGCATACCTTTACAAATAGTAAGTTCAGAAAGTGAATTCAATAATTTTCATAAATAAGAAAAACTTAAATTTTCCCTTATCTAATTTTTAGATATTCGGGGATATTTATCAAACTATAATATTGTCGTATATAATATAAATGTCTTTATACAGTTGACATACCGCTATTATGACTATAGCTATACTAGATTATACCTATAGGTATATGTATACATATATGTATATTATTATATCTTTATTGTGCAATATCGCATGTCAATAAAAAGATAATTATATTTTACTTTTTAATAAAATATTTATTTGCATATCATGATAAAGAATATAATATATATACATACACACACATATATATATATATATATATATATATATATATATATATATACTATTATTTTTAGATTAGTGTATCATAATATGCAATATAGATTTACGTGATAATTCTATTTACAGGATGAAAATAAATATAATATATATTATATTATATATATATATATATATGTATATATATATTATATATAATATAATTACATTAATATAAATAATACAATAACACCAAAGCTCATTCCAATCGTCAATCGTCTACATTTAATTAAAGGTCACGCCAGAGGTCATGTCAGAGGTCAAATAATGCGCATGAAAAACGGAAGCATAACACTTACTCGATTGCTTGGCAATTACCAGCACATATGTGTCAACCACTATGAATATTGGTGATTCTATATTTAATCTTCTTTAATGATTAGGTCCTTAACTACCATCACTATATTATACATTATACTGAATAATTCTACACGAAATCAAACATTCGTAACTTGTGAATCATAAGAAAACAGACAACACGTATATATTCATATCATATCATACATTAATGATGTGTAAATTAATATTTAAATGTATAATTAGATGTCAACAAAGTATTACAACATATTTGTGTATATATATACACATATAATTTAAATAATAATTCAATAAATATAATACAAATCGTGTAAAAATAATATATATTATTTATTATATATGATACTAAAAATAGATTGTAATATTAGATTTATTTTCTAGAAACTAAAGTAGTAGAAGTGAAGGAATATATTATATGAAAATATATATATATATATATATATATACATATATAAATTGTAAACATGTACTAACGGATTTGAATTGAAATTTAATAGGGGGTCTTTTGATGATGAAATGTTTATTTATTTTGTTACCGATACTCTTGCTGATCACCGACAGTTTTTCTATGCTATTTCCTATTGAAAGTATGCTGAGGTCTCTCGAGAATATGATATGGTAAGGAAACAATTCCCGGATCATGTCTATGTTCACCTATATGTATAATAGAGTATATGTCATGTATATATGTACGATGCACATTGTGCGTATGTGCGTATGTATATATATATATATATATATATATATATATATATATATATATATAAATAATATGTATTCATTGAATCACGTATATATATACATTCCATTACATTTTACATTTTTTGGTTTTCGAAACGCAAACTGAGCTTAAAAATCAATATATTAGGCCGAGTTATATATATTATGCCCTATAGGTCCATATGTATGTAAAATTAATGTTGTACATTGAATAAATGCGATTAAGAAATTTCTTATACCGAATACAATACAAATAACGGATACAAATGTACCCCTTAAGAAGTCGTATACTTATACATGTTATAATTAACTGTGAGGGGTCCCGCACAATACAATACAAATAATAACGTTTGTTGTTCTTATGTTTTAATGTATTGTTTATTAAGTTCTTGATACACACAAGATAAATATATATATATATATATATATATATATATATATATATATATACCTACCTGTGTGGCTCAGTTGGCTAAGGCGTCAGACACACAGGCAGTATGACACGGGTTAGAGCCTCGTCCAGGCCATTCAAATAGGTCTTAACATAATATCTAGAAGTGATCTTATAAAATTATTTATAAATAAATGATCGGCTCTAGTTTAAACCATGGATGCCTTACTATGAGAGATGCTTCGAAGGGACATTATATCAATATATGATTATAAGTGAATATTTCATCTAAGTTCCTGGATGGGATGAAAGGACTCCACCAAATAAAATAACAATAACAATAATGTATATATATATATATATATATATATGTGTGTGTGTGTGTGTAATACACACTGCAGTTATATATGGTATACTAATACACATAAACATATTCACATATATTTACATACATGCACATACACATACATATACATATGTGTATAGACGGTACATATTAATGCATAATGTAGATTAAATATATATATATATATATATATATATATATATTGTTATTGTTATTATTATTTTGGTGATGTCCTTTCATCCCATCCAGGAACTTATATGAAGTTTTCACTTATAAACATATATGGCTCTAATATCACTTCGAAGCCGCTGTCATGTTAAGGCATACATGGTTTACACGAGAGCCGATAATTTATTTATACACAATTATATATATATTATATATATTTTATAAAATCACTTCTAAATATTATTGTAAGACCTATTTGAATGGCCTGGACGAGGCTCTAACCCGCGTCCTACTGATTGTGTGTCTGACGCCTTATCCAACTGAGCCACACAGGAAGTATTAAAGTGTACTATATATATAGTATACTATAATATTTACATTCATAAATACATTATTACATATATGTAATATTATACGCTTAATAAGTTATTAAGTGATAACCGTTTTATCTTTGAAAAACTTCTCATCGAAATTAAGTGTGTTCTTCTGTTGTGTGAAAGACGAGTTATCGAAAACAATCTGAAAGTGTTTGTGTATAATATACATAATATACATTATATATATTATATAATTATTATATTAATATTAATATAATATGCACTTTAATATTGTATTTAGTACACTTACAATTAATCCCATCACTATCTATGTTTACCTACAATAATTGTAGATAAAAATTCAATACATTTTAAAACTATGGTAACCCCCTATACAAGTGGTTCCCAATCTGTGGATCATGATTCAAATGTGGGTCATTAGGTTTTTTGTTGGGTAATGAGTCATTACTAATGACCATTGATATAAAAAAATGGGGTCTTTCTTTATATCGGTGGTCATGACTCATTAGTCAATTTCTAAATATATATATATATATATATATTTATATATTATAGTTTATATTATTCGTTTATGAATAAAGTTTAATAATACAAAAATAAAATTTGTCATTGAGTCATTTATATATTTATATATTTATATATTATAGTTTATATTATTCGTTTATGAATAAAGTTTAATAATACAAAAATAAAATTTGTCATTGAGTCATTGTATATTTATAAATTAAGAATTATCAAAAAAGGGTCATAATGAAAAAAGTTTGGGAACCACTCTAGTGGAGGATATACCCTATAGGCAACCACTACCCTATAGGGTAACCCCCAGTTATGTATTTAATGTTTATGCACTACTCAAATATAATATAACATTTGCGTATATAGTATATACTATATACGTGATAATTAATTTATATATTAATAATAAAAATGTTATATGATAATTTTAAAATGTTCAAAATATTATTATTTAATTATCTAACTAATAATTTAAAATATTATATATTACTATATAAATTACTATAGTAATTTATCAAATATAATATGTATTAATCAGATATTAATGATAACCTACCTACGTATATGCCACACACATAGGGGCATGTGGGCACATAGGTAACTTACGTGTAGTACGACGTGTGTGGTATTGTTGTTTGTGTTCACACTGATCACATCAACCTGGACCTGTTTACGTGAGCGATATGTGTATTAGAAGGGTTCTCACATTGTGCGTGTGAATACACACTAAGGGGAACAATAGGCCTACACACACTAATATCATAGTTATGCAATAGGTATGTAATAGTAATTACACTTAGTATAGTGAAATGAGGAAGTAATCGAAATAGTACCAAGGATTTTCCGAGGGAAAGATGGTTCACTCGACAGAATTATTGAAATTAAAACGACACTGGCTCAAATACGACGGGTAGGATCCTTCAGTTCTCGAGAACTACATTTTATGTTTATTCAAACGCATTTTATATGTGTTCACAACTTTTATTAAATGTGATATATGTATATATATTCCATTTTTTCATCTCATCCAGGAAATTATCTGAATTTTCAGTTATGACTATGTATGTCTCAGTGTCACTTCAAAGCCGATAGCATGTTAGGCATCCATGGTTTTAACGAGAGCCGATCATTTATGTATACACAATTATATAAGATCATTTCGAATTATTATTTTAAGAGATATTTTAATGGTTCGGACGAGGCTTGAACCCGTGTCCTATTGCTTGTATGTCTGATACCTTATAACGTATAGCCAACTGACCCACCCTTACAGTTATTATATATATGTTATATATATTATATATAATATATATTATATTATTATATAACTATAGTTAACCATCATTATCGTTAATTATATTATATATGTATTATATATTATTTAAATATACAAAAAACTGTTCATTAAATATAATACATAGCCATTTTAAAATTGGAGGTGTTAAACACGTAACTCATGGTATGTGCTAAGCACTTGTTTTACATAGGTGAATGTTATCAGGCCAATACATCAGCAGTTAATGTTTGTATTTGAAATGTTTTCCACGATATATTACAAGATATATCATTTTCTAGTTTAGTCTATTGACAATATATATTATAATCGCTGAATCAACGCACAACTATTATTGTAAATGATACACGTACAGTTCATTATAGGTAGCCTACCATTTCAATAGCATCTACTATATTACTATAGTAACCATGTCTAGTTTTAGTGAGATGTAAATACATTATTAGAAATATCTATTAATAGATTACATTTAATTGAATAGAAGGTTTATGTAGGCCATCATTTATATGAGGTATGTATACCTATAACTATAGTTAATATATACATATTAACATATACATTAGAATAAACGTATTACTATACTATTGTGATATACATATAGTGTACGCTGAAATGACCAGTAGATAATACTGTAATAGGAAATACTGTAATAGTAATATCTGCGTATGTCCCTCACTTTCTGTACCTATAGTGGCATATCGACATTAACCATTAGATACAACCACTGTAGATGCCGGTTCATGACATGCATATATTCAAAATCAAGAGTTTACTATATATAGTTTATTTTTATGATATTTAAACTTGACAAATGTAATAATACTTACAACCAACGATGATGAATTATCATACATATATATATATATATATATATATATATATATATATATATGTGTACAGGGAACGTACGTCGTACGTGTTAATAGCAAATACATATACAGAAATAGTTTATTGTATACAATATATATTTCTATATATATAGCCTCAAGTGATCAAATACATTGCCCATATTATAAATATATCTATATATATATATATATATATATATATATATATATATATATATATATATATTATATATATATATGTACAATATGTACAGTGTAAAATGTACACTGCCGTGGACATTGTACACTGTACATTGTACAGTGTATACGTATAATATATGTTTAGTGTGTCATAAAATACTATACAAGATACAACTATATTTATAAACAGATCAAGCGGATAGAAACTCTATTGCATAATCATATAATGTTTGCATGTGAATATTAGCGAACATATTATAGCTAGGGTGTCTATAGACATTATAGTATACTATAATTTCTTTGATAACATTTTACAAATAAAAATAAAGTGTTTTCAAATTATCCTGAATATATTAGAATATTGAATGTAATTAGGTTTAACTAATTAGGTTTAACTAATTAGGTTTAACTAATAACTTATAAGTATATCGCAGAATATTACACAAAATAAAATATACATAATTCAGTATTTTTTATAGATTACTATTTCATTCGGTATTGGATATATAAATATATCATATACTATAACCCGCCATATGTATTCGCTACATTGAATATTCAATATATATATGACAGATGTCGATTAACGAGCTTTTACTATACACGTATTATAGGGTGTATCACACATTGTAAAAAATTATCTTACAACTATTTTATAATGACATATCAGTATTAATATATGTATTTCTAATAAGTATATAATAATTATACTATTTTATTAAACATTAGTTAAGGAATAAATTGAATTAATGAATACATATCAGTATATATATATAATATATTTCGAGTATGGACATGTTTATTTTCAAAATATGTAACATATACCAATATAATGTAATTAGTAATTAAACAAAATCGTTAATTAATAATCACACTCAGTAGAATCCAGATGTGATAAATTTAGCTAGAAATAGACCCGTGTTTTAACAGTGGTATACCGTGAATAGATACATAGATGTTTACAATAAAATAACACACACACATATATATATATATATATATATATATATATATATATATATATAGTACACTATATATATATATATATATATTGGAGTATATATGTATACTTATTCATCGCCTTGTATAACCTCACATCTCGATTTGTTACCATGTCACGTTCTTACGTATATTATCTATTAGGAATTCTACTGAATATATTTAAATATATATCTTCAATATATATAATTCAGTAAAATATGTTATTAATTAATATATAACTTACATATTATTTTTGTAAATGGTTAAATATAAATAAAATTATAAATGGTTAAATTATATAGAGATTCGTGAATATGATGCATTATAATAAACTCGATAAAACATAAAAAATACAACCTATAGGTATATATATATATATATATATATATTTTGTCTATATATATGTTAATTGTATACATACTTGTAGAGGTATACTGTTTATATATGCAATATATTGGAAATATATTGAATGTATTATAATAAATACAACTATTTATATGTTGGTATTATATATATATATATATACCCAAATAAGAATATAAACATATATACTTGAATATATATATATATATATATATATATATATATATATATATATATATATATATATATATGTACGTATATGTGTGTATATGTGTGCGTATTTATGTGTGTGATGATATATTATGCAATAAAACCTCTAGATTGAAGAATTCCTTGGCTGCGGTTTTGATCATTCCTATGACGTAGTAAGTGTAACCTTTTCGTTTCGTTCTGTAATTCAGTGTAACTCCATTCTATAATCAGTGCCACAACATCATATATCACTAATTAATAATAACTTGTGATATCCTGTAAAGGGGGTATCATCCTACAAGATTTTCCGGTAACTTGCGGAAATATTGTAACTTTAAAACCATTTTCTATCAAGTTGCAATGGGATACCCCCTATAAAGTTATTATATTTCAGACAAGTTGTCGGAAAGTAATGGGGTGTCCCACTAAAATTGTAGTTAACTTGATAGAAAATTGTTTTGAATTTAAAATATTTCCTGCAACTTGCAAGAAATACTTGTAGTGGGATACTCCTTAAGATCACTAGTAACTGTATTATCATATAATATGTTATATATATATATTTAAAATAATAAATTACATTAAATCAATATACAAATTAATATTCTAACATACAACTAATGCTATACGTATTTATAAATGTATATATATTAAAATTATGTATACAAGAGCATACGATTATGAACTGAATTAATTATGTAATGGGTTTAATAAGGTTGAATTATACAATATTATAATAAATAACGAACACACATATAATATTGAAGGTACCTGGTACGGTCAATATAGTGTATATAACGCGATTGTTTAATGGATATTCAAATACCTAGTCAAGTCGGGCGTGCGATTATTACTAATTATAAATCATGACCAATGCTGATGGCGTAATGATTACCTATATGATTACGTAATACGTTAATTACTCTATTGGTTTTCTCATGTTACGTTACATATTTTGTTTTATGTAGATCTATAATCATATTTTACACATCGAATAACGAATATAAAGTTTACAATATATACTACACTAATCTACAATGTACAACTAGTTACACAACTAGTGAATACTTATTAATATCTCGATTAATAAATTATGATCAGATTAGGTTATTTTAAAATTTGTATTGACAAATTCCTGAATAATTATAAAATAATGTTAACAAATGTTATCATGCATGGTACGATTTTCACATCTAAAAATAGCTTATTTTAGTTTATATTTATTAATTTATATGGCTAGTGAAAAGGCAGGTTTTATCTAAATATAGGCAAAACTAAAATAATGATGACTGAAGACCAAGGAGAAATTGTAGTAGATGACAAACATATTGAAGTAGTATCACACTTTATTTTCCTGGGATCTCTAATAACCAAGGATGCATTCTGTGAGAAGGAAATACGCAGAAGGTTAGCATTGGGTAGATCTGCAATGGGGGGGACTAACGAAAATCTGGAAAGATAGAGGAATTACACTCAGAACAAAGATTAGGCTTGTAAAAGATTTATTTTTCCCTATATATATATAGTCTTATACGGAGCAGAATCTTGGAAACTGAGAAAGCTTGAGATAAAGATGATCGATGCTTTTGAGTTGTGGTGTTGGAGGCGTCTGCTAAGAGTAACATAGACCGACCGAAAGCCAATTGTATGGGTTATTGATAATATAAAACCAGAATGGACGTTTGAGTCAATGATAGTCAAAGCATAATTATGCTACTTTGGTCATGTTTTAAGAATAGGCGGATGGAATATGAAGTGATGGTAGGAAGAATGGGGGGTTATAGAAACGGAGGGAGACCACGGCAAAGATGGCTGGATAGCATAAAGAAAAACTTCTATGGAACTATCTTCAACATGATTCGAGCCTCAAGATGTAGGAGGAGTTGGAGAGATACTGTCATCGATGTCGCCAGGGGTCGGATACGACTCGACGGCACAGATTAACAGGTTAAAATGTTAATACAAATTTAAATAATTATTAAGACATATTTAAATATTTCTTATGTGGAGATTATTAAATCAGAATTAAATCATTATTTAAGACTTAATTATTAAAGCAGTATACATATCTTTTAAAAACGTTTAAATCAGTGGAATTAAAGCAGATTTTAGATCAAATGTTCCAAAATCTGCTTTAAACTGTTAACATTACTGCTTTAATATGTATTTAAATCTGCAGTTATAGTTTGCTAGGCATGCTATTGTAGGCGTGGCTTACGTGACTCATGATATTGTAGACGTGGCTTATGATTACATAATTAACCTTATTCTCTTTCTCGCAGATAAAGCTGGGAGATTTCATCTTGGGATAGCTAGCTCTTACGTAATCGTGCAAGCCATCGAGGCCGTTCAGGAAGTCACTCAGCGTCCTGCCCATCACGTTTAACATGTCTTTGTAGCCTATTCTATTGTTGATAGCATTGTGACATATTATTAAGCCATAGAAAATTAGTTACGATAATATATAAAACAGGACATATTAGGATAACATTCCGATGGGTTCAAAATGAAGTATGTGCGACTCAACTCAATAACTTTTATATACACAGGAAATATAAATTATATAAAAAAAATATTTATTATTTTAAATAAATATTTAAATAGATATTTACATGAATATGAATTCTATTCAATTTAGTTATCAAATATTATCTAAATATAAAAATATATAGCATGAACTCATTTCTGAAAATTGTTTGTGAGACCCCATTTATTAGGGCTTCCTGCGGATAAACTACGTATTACCTTAACATGGTCATGGTATTTGTAATGTTTTATATCTTATTTATATAATTATTAGGTAAACATTATTGTAATGATCAATCGATTAATATATTTTAAATTTCTAACTAATTATTTGTAACTCATTGTTTATTGGTATACCTTAATTATTATACTTATTTATAATTTATGGTACGTGTTATATTATTTTGTATTACTTGATAAATCATGTAATATATAATATATGTTAAAATAAGTGAATATTATTAGCTTATACAATAGTCTAATGTCATATATACGTAGTTATTAATATATAAAATGCCAATAAAATATAACAGTATGCCATTATTATATTTAAAAATAAATTACTTTTATATATTTATATCTGAATACAAATACAAATACACCCACATAAATATATATATATATATTGTAATATATATATATATATTACATTTTCCTAGAAAATAAATATTATAAAATGTTTAATACTTGAAGCTGATATTAATATAATCAGATTTAATGTAAATCATTTTATTATTAGATATGTTATTATTGTTATTTTTATTATTGTTATTTTTATTATTATTAATATTATTATTCTCGAGTAAACTATTATAACTATAAATTATCGGAACCTCTTTGTAAATTATAATACAAATATATTTTACATTAACTATATAATAACTATGTCAAGCAAATTATAAGTGTGCTCATGAGTGATCATGAGTCATGATCAGGGTGAGTTAAATTATGCTTTCCCTAATTTAAGGAAAAGGCCGAATTTAGCTTATTTTCGGCCTTTTAAAAACCTAATATGCGGCTTAAATTCGGCCTTTCTATATTTTATTAATATAGTTCTCTATATATATACTCTATATATGGTTAATTACTTAAATAATATATATTGTATTGCATGTCATTATAATAATGTTAGTATCAACAAATATATTGGTATCAATATACCCAGCAAACCATAACAGCATATTTAAATACTTATTACAGAATTTTATAAAGCAATTTTTATCAGATTTTCGAACATTCTGATTTAAAATCTGATTTAATTCAACCGATTTTAACGTTTTTAAAACATCTTTCTACTGCTTTAATAATTAAGTAGTAAAGCCAGATTTCATTCTGATTTACAAATCTCCGATATATTAAGATATATTTAAATCTGTCTTAATAAGTATTTTAAATCTGTCAACATTTACTACTGCTTTAAAAAGTATTTAAATCTGCTGTTATGGTTTGCTGTGTAGTATTTAAATCAATAATGAAGTACAATAAGAAATGTATTATATTTGTATTAAATAATTTAATTGTTTTGAGTTTATACATCATTCAAGTGCAATGTTTAAAAAGATGAGTTTTTATCGACTTAATTATGAACAATCTGATTCATCGGATGAAGTTCCTGGATATATACATAGCTGTCCGGTAATGAAATTAAATAAATTCTTATAATCATCTTTAATACAAAGTATTTCTATCAGGAAATTCTATAACCTACATAATCAATAATTATAAGTGTATTATATTGGGCCATTTAGGTCTCATTTTGGTTATTAAATTGAATTTTCTCTTTAAAAACCCGATTAATTTTATTAAAGTAAGCAAAAATTGTATTTACATCGAATTTTTATAAAACACCTGTAATGCCAAGTCAAGTTTATGAGCTCCAAACCAGACCCTTACTAATCATGGCAAGGAAGCTCATTGTATTCTACTTGATACAGCTTGAATAATAATATATAAACAATATAATATTATTTATAAAAACAATTAATATGTCCTGTCATCTTTTTTTCAACATCCGTTGTTATTCCAATAATTTTATATTTCCGGTTGTTATATTACGAATTGACTTACTTACATTTCTAATATTGTATCAATATTTGCTTTTACTTTTAGTATTATTTACATATAATATACATATTACTATTATGTATTTTATTTTATTACTTTTAATGATTTAAGATAGGAAAATATGTATTTAAAAAAAGGCCGAATTTTATTAAAAAGGCTGAATTTAGCTTATTTTCGGCTTTTGGAAATCCTTTTAATCGGCAAAAATTCGGCCGAATTTAACTCACCCTGGTCATGATTCATGACTGAAGTAAATATCTATTGACAGTTGTATATACATATGTATCTCTACTTCACTACTACTACTACTAATACTACTATTACTACGTTTTCTAAAATGTATGTATTATTGGGTTGTAGTATTAGGGTGTTTTTTATTATTATTTTCAATCGCTTATCGTTTATAAATGCCCAGTTTAGGCACTTATATTTATATTTTGTGATTCATATTATATATAATTTTAAAGGGAATTAATCAGATGTTCTTATTTTTAAATAATATCAATTTAAAACAATAATATATATTTTTCAAAAATCATATGTGTCGCCGACCTTTAATGAAGACCCAACAACTAAATTATACTTATACTTAACATATTTTGTATACATATAAATTTAGATTTTTGTTTGTAATTGAAATTTAGTGGAATAAAACATTTAACTATTTATAATGTCAACTATTTCCTTGTATATATATCATTATATATATAGATACATATAGGTATATATTTATATATATATATATATATATATATATTTTTTTATTTTGTTATTTTGGTGGAGTCCTTTCATCCCATCCAGGAACTTAGATGAAGTTTTCACTTATAACCATATATGGCTCTAATATCCATTCGAAGCCGCTCTCATTTTAAGGCATCCATGGTTTTAACGAGAGCCAATCATTTATTTATACACAATTATATAAGATCACTTCTAAATAATATTTTAAGACCAATTTTATAAAATTAATTAATGGTCCGGACGAGGTTCGAACCCGTGTCCTACTGCTTGTGTGTCTGACGCCTTAGCCACTGGACCACACAGGTAGTTATATATTAATATATATATATATATATATATATATATTAATATAGTAATATAACGATTCTAACCGAATTAGTTTGCGCATGAATTCTTCTCCTAGAAACTCCATAAGTTCATCGATGGGTACTTCTGTTTCTTTGCTCAGAGAATGAATCAATCTAGGAAGTGTTGTATCGCTGCCGGGAGGAGGGTGTGAATACTGTATGAATACATGCTGTATGGATACATGCAGTATGAGTACATGCAGTATGAATACATGCAGTATGAATACATGCTGTATGAATACTGTATGAATACATTTAGTATGAATACTGTATTAATACATGCAGTACGAATATATGCAGTATGAATACATTCAGTATGAATACATGCAGTAGTAATACATATAGTATGAACAGTAATGGATATACGGCTTGTATGTCCGTTATTCAAATAGCTATTAGAATCATATTAGTAAGTTATAAAATATATAATGATATATGATAGAGATTTTAAATTATAAATATAATTACAGAAGTGTTATAGTGAAGTTATTTTGTTATACTGGTAATAATTACCTGTTTATTTTATAATAAATATATATATATATATATATATATATATATATTAGTACTATTATTACATACACACACATATAAGGGATATACATAAATAAACTATGATACACACGTATGTACACAAGCAAATAAACATACACACACATATATATATAAATATTATTGAATATATTAATATTATATACATCAATATTGATGTATGTATATACATAATATATTATATAATATATATATATTCAGCACATTTCCACCACGGAATTGACATCTTCCTACAAAGGAAATATATCACGTTAACAACACAACATTATGAACACGATATCTTCACAACAATATGACTACAACCAGTGGGATCCTATGCCGCTTAGTCATGTAATTATAGCTTGTCGTTGTGGTAGCTTCTACATGCTATATATGCACTAACATACATGCAACAATACATGTAAAACAATACGCTAGTATTATTATTATGAGTTATCGAATATTATTTTAAACTAACATATATGTGTGTATGCGTTCTAGATATAGATATCATATTATTATATTTATATTTAACTTCGTGTAAATTTAGATTGAAAATATTTATAGTATTATCAATTTAATAATATAACTAAATATTGTTTAACTAATATATGTATATATTTAATATATTAATATTCTATTATGAGCTCAAATAATAAAATTTAGTGGACATATACATCATTAAATTGGTATAAAATAAAAATTGTGATTATTAAATAATAACTGTCAATCACGTTATTTACACCTATCACATATTTACCTGCGTTTTAATTACTAATATAACTCTACCATACAAGCGCTCGTGTTCGTATTCGTATGTGCGTAAACATGTGTGTGTGTGCGTGTGTGCGTGTGTGTGCGTATGTGTGTGCGTATACCACACTATCAATATGCATGACAACACCACAGAAATAATCTGAAGTACTCAGGTAATAGGCAATATCACGGGTAATTATGACATTCTGTTATATAACCCACAATAATAATAATTACACTAATACTAATAGAAGATGACTCATTGTTGTGATTAACTAATCAATATTATGCACACTAACTGTAGAATATTAAGTTGTTTATACATACATATATAAATATACTCTCCCACACGTACACACACATCAACGCACACTGTGTCGCACCTTTACACACATATACACTATACACCAATACATATACCAAATCACTAATACCTATATATACACATATACAACAACTAAATATAAAGTAAACACGAATACCCTAATACATTTACTAATTACCTATAAGTATAATATATACTTCATACCTTCTCATAGGTATTATGCTAGAACCAATACACCGACACACACACACATATATATATATATATATATATATATATATATATATATACAATGTACAATGTACATTATAAATTCACTATAACTAAAATACACACGCAGACACAGAAAATCATCATGATGCATCCTTCATTTCAAACCAACTGCTATCTATATATACTTACTCTTTGACATGCTTATCTTTCCGACATCTTTTAAACGATCTATATCAAACATATCCTTAAAAAGAATAATACTGATACATAAGTGTTAACTATTGTATACCACATTTATTAACGTACTATAAAGAGTAATATTCACGAAAGAATTATCTCTAAGCACATTTTTAAATACCTTTGTTTTACTAATATCCTTGGAACTCATCAGAGACATTCAACAAACATCATTCAACTGAGACTAAAATATGTTATAAATGACTTACTTACTTCTCTTGGTGATAAGAAAATCATACAGATGGTTCTTTTATATATATATATATATATATATATATATTATATTATTATATTATACATATATACATATATGCCATCTGCTGTTGACTGTATAAAATGTACACTGTAAATCATGGTGAATGTATGCATATGATATATGCTTTAAAGTATATCTGGTGCTCGTTTACTTTTTTTCAAATGCAATCTTTCTGGTAATTATTCTCATGTACAAATTAGTGAATCGCTTTATTCACCTATACCCATTACTCGGTGCTTATTCTAATACTTTTTACTTTATATCTTCTTCCACTTTAAACTAATTACTGATATATCTTATCATTTATAAATAAATATAATAATAATAATACTAATAAGATCAGATTTAGCATAAAGCCTGGGTGAATGAAAAATCATGGCTTGTCAAGTCTTTACCCATTAAGATAATGAGGAGAAAAATTTAAATAACTAAAAGCAATAAACGAATGTAATAAATGATATAAAATGAATAAATAAAAATAAAAAAATGTTGAAATGTATTTTTGAAAATTCTAAATAAACAATTATAAAAATAAAATTTATATTTTCGTAAATACTGGCTAATTCAACTTTTGTACTTCGATACATTAATAGGTATAACTATAGTTCCCAAGATTTATCTTTGAAAAAATAAGATTATTGTATGCTATTATTGTAAGCATTCCACCAAAAACTAAGCATATTATATATATTAGCTAATTATTATATAAAAATATTAAAATACTAAAATAATAATATAAAAAACTCCTATATATATAAAAATATACTGATGATATTCATATTTATATAAAAAATACATATTAACTACAGCCCTGTACTAATTCATCCCTTACAAATTATATTGGTCAAATTTACTTTTTGCTTCTAAATAATTTCTCCTGTTAAATGAAATTAAGACTGAAATCATCAATATTTCGAATTATCAATCCCATCGTTACTTCTATTTCTATAAGTTATTCTTTAATTCAACCTTTCATTACAAATTTCGGCTAATTATCTAATATATAAAATATATATACAAAATTCCCTCTATAAATTTTCAAATATATCAATACATTTATAAATAAAATATCTTGTTCTATTATGATTAAATTTCTTATTTGTTCTTATCTTGACTAATGAAACTCTCTCCCCTCTTCTATACTATTATATATATACCAATGTTATATATAATTACCTAAAATTGATCGTATTCTTCATGCTTTTACTAGACTCACTTTTAACTTATCTTATTCTGATTATACTACATCTATCGCTTCACTTATTTGTTAACACTTTACTCGATTGACACGAGTCAACTATCTAATTTCACCAATATCTTCCCTAACGCCTAATTCAATATGTATTGCGTATAAGGATAGACCGTTTTTGAAAGTTTTTCTAACTAGCACACATTATTACATAAATGTTATATTAAACATATTTGTGAAGTTTCATCACAACATATTTAATATTGGTAAAGCTAAGTGCACTTTAATGATGACATATTTGCATTTATGATTTGATGTAAATTTCTATATTACTTATATATATTGTTTATTTGTATAAGTGTTCATTGTCATAAAAATAAAATATTTGAAATATACGTGTATTATACATATATTATAATATTAATAAAGTAACAAATTACGTAAAAATTAAAAATTTTTTTTTTTATTTTTATATTAATATAATTTATTCGATTATTTTTTTGAAAAATTATTTTATAAAGTATAAAAATTTGTTGTGAGCTTATAATATATCTACGAGATATAATACAACAAATATGTATTTTTCTAACGACATTTTTTGTTTACAATTAGTTTACAACAACATTAATTTGTTGTTAAAATTCTCAATAAAAGTAATTTTTTGAATAAGTATATGCTATTTTTATATTAATACTTATAATTTTATATTCATATAATGATGATAGACATATTTAATATACAATTTTTTTTTATTATTCCATTGATAATTTGTTTTTTCGATTTAGAAAAAATTTAAAAATAAATTAAAATTTCTGCTAGATCGATTTAATTATTTTAAAAAAAATTGTAACATTTTTTTAAGGATTTTGTATATACTATAGTATATATGTATACATCTGCTAAAAGGCAATTTTTAATTGTTAACACATCTTCCTTTCATATATCTGTAATTTTATTTTTTTTCTCGTAATTTTCAATATAAATTCATATTTTTAAAATATTATTTAGCTTTCAGAATTGTTGTCGGTTTTCAATTATTTTTTTATATCTAGAATAATTAAGAGGAGTTAATCCGAGTTAGTTAATACTATTCTATAAAGGGAACTAAAAAAGTTACCAACACAGTCTATCCTACTTATCATATATGTAGTATCAAAGTATATATACTTTGATTGTATATCACCCATAAATTGGAATTCTATTCCAATCAATATATGGAATATTCAAAACCATTACACGTTTAAAACTAGACTACACATATTTTTATTATGTAAGCAGCTCTATATAATTTCTAATAATGAAAAAATATATATATACATATATATATTTTCATTATTAGAAATTATATTTGCTGATTATGGACGTGTTATTATTTATTATTATATTGTCTATACACTTTTGAGATATTTCTTATTAAATAAACTAAAACAATAACAATTACAAATACTAATATTACACACAAGGAACGCATACAAATACAAAATACACTCACTGATACACCTTAGTTGAAACCTATCTATTACATTGTGAACATATCAGCTGTTATCTGGACACTACTTATATAGGTACAACATCTACTATCTGTAAGTAAGTAAGTAATTTATTTATTTATACACTTGTACATTTTTCAATCTCACAAGTGTAAACGAAAAGAAAATAACAGAAACGATAAATAACTAAAATAAAAATATATATATATATATATTAATATATATATATATATATATATGTTTATAATTATAATTTAATTAAATAATTTTTTAGATTAATCTTAAATGTTGAATGATTTCTCAGGTTTCGTATGTTTCGTGGTACACCTATAGGTCATTCCACAGCGTAGACCCTACGGCGGCCGTAGGGGCACTACAGCTTATTGATCTTTTCATTAATCTTTTAAATTTTATCGAAGGAACCTTGTACATTGTACATATGTATACTGTAGCACCTACTATGTGTATACTGTATATGGTAGTATTATACTGTATATAGTATACCTCTATAGAGTTAGTATCGGCACTGCTATAATATGTATACTATATTGTATATTATACAATGTATAACTTTAGTTCATTTCTAGTATAATATTACCATACATGTTCCATAGCCTATGTCCTAAGGACATTTGTCTCTGTAGACTCTACACCACGATATTCATATTACTAATAGCTTGCGTTATATAATAATATAACATTAAGACCATCCCTTACAACCTAATGGCATTAGTAGAAAGTTGTCACTCACAACATATGACTATTTGGGTGCATGTAGGTGCATTATACAGAGTTATTATAATACCTTGATGCGTATAGTATATGTATTGTATACAGTGTATATAGTGTATATATATATATATATATATATATATATATTAAGCTCTGATTACTGGTTTAGTACACTATAATGAGGTATATAAACCATTATATATTTTATATTATTATATATATATATATTGTTATTGTTATTATTTTTTTATTTAGTGTAGTCCTTTCATCCCATACATAACTTAGATGAAGTTTTCACTTATAACTATATGTCTAAATACTACATTATAATGTCCATTTGAAGCCGATCCATATATATATATATTATTTTTAATTATGGATTATGTATTAGTATTATTTATTATTAACAACAATAATAATGTAACATGTATTACATTAATTATTTTGTATATTTAAATTCAAAATAAATAGTATCTAATAATATGGATTAGTGTTATATTCGCGTTGTATAACCTATAGGTTAACTTACAAAATATTATATAATACTATGTATGCATAATATACATACATAGTATTAAATATATAGAGATATACCTCTAGGTATACCTTCACTTCAGTGAACCTTGGTTTTACCGGTATATATAACATGTATCATATATCATAGAATCACAATTCACTCCATGTATATTGATTTATAACTCATCATGAATCGTAGCGATACAATTTAGCAGCAGCAGCATAAAGAATAGTATACTACTAATATAGTATAACTTATATCACTAGTATACTATACACTATAGTGGTACAATACAATATAGTATCACTAGTAGTATCACTATAGTATCACCGTTAGTAGCAGTAGTAACCTGTATCTGTCGTGGATGACGAACGTATGAGTGTATATCTTAGAGTGAAGTCTAGCGGCATTCCACACTGACTGGCCGTACCTGGCGATGATCGAACTGCTCATAGAGTCCACCAGCAGGCCGTACATGTCCTTCTCACCGGGGTCACGTGATAGCTATGTCCTTCTCACCGGGGTCACGTTATGTCGATGTGTACTGTCCTTAGAACCGGGCCTATTGTTCCCGCGGTGTCGTGTTGTCTATCGGGGGTATATTATTACCAATGTGTATCACTAAATTGAATTCGTAACTCCTTATATGGATTTAAGGCATACATATATATATATATTTACATAGTATACATTTAAATACCACGTGCAGATATTTCTATGGAAATATGCATATAATATAATATATTGTATTCAGTAATCGTACAATATATTATTTTAATGCATTAAATATGTATGTATTTGTGTGTATGTATTATGTATGTGTGTGTATATATGTGTGTATATGAATGTGTTGGTATGTGTGTGTATGTATGCGTGTGTGGGTATAAATGATAACTTTTTATGTATACAATATATGGTATCAAATGAAGTGATTCTATCAATGATTAATATATTGGAAATCTTACAACTAATTAATCATTGATAACATCACTCAATGTTATACTATATATTTTATACAACACTACATTTATATATATATAATATTATATATATTATATTATATATATATACATTATTTATTTTATAATTTATATTTCAATTAATTTATGTGGGAATACAGAAATATAATATTGTTAAATACCATTATCCTCATTATTGATGTATGTATTATACGATAGTTCATCAATATTGTATAATGTGTTATAAATAAATATACAAATAATAACTATTTAAATTATATATATATATTATAGAAAATAAAGACCTGCAATTATATTATGAAATTATACCGAAGTTATACAGTCACCTCCCGATAAGTCGGACTCGCAAGGGATCGGGAAAAGTATCCGACTTAGCGAGATATCCGACTTATCCGAGATCAAGAATATCATGCAAATAAGACATGACATGCGAAGCGCGAGTTAAATGGTTACCGAAATATGGAATTATGCAACAATCAACAACATAAAATGTTGTATTCAATAATATTAGTTACTAAAATTATAATATTTATTATTTAAAGTAACATTTTTTGACAATTTATAAAAAGTCCGACTTATGTATAAAAATCATAAAAATTACTATAATATGTGTCCGACTTATAGAAAAGTTCGACTTAACCAATCCAACTTATCCGAATTATCCGATTATATTAACATGGAACTAGATACAAATCAAACCAAACCAACTAAATATGTTCGACTTATCGAGAAGTGCGAATTATCCGTAGTCCGACTTACCGAGAGTTGACTGTATATTAATTTATACGGATTTAATATAATAATAGGTATTTTATACTAATATATAAGTATATATATATATATATATATATATATATATATATATATTATATACCAATACCTCCTTCAACTGAGTTTGTATGAGGTATTTTATACTCTATATGGGAATACCAATATCCCAATATCCAAGGAACGTAATAAATGTTAATTTTCTATATTTATTGATTATATATATTATAAGATAAATAACCAAATAGGATATAATTATACAAAATATATTTACATATTTTTTTTAATTAATTTTAATAAGTGTTAAGGGCTGATTGTATACCTTCAAAGATATATAATATACTATAATATACTATAGTACATATATGTATATATATATATACTATAGTACTATATGTATACATATAGTACATATATGATATATAATTCTTTCATATTATTCATTATTATCATATGTATATTTACAATATTTAATGATAAATTTAATGACAACTATTAGTTACTATAACTTATAATGCTGATATGTTTATATCGTGTATATGTATATACAATTTATATAATGTATACCACTATAGGTGTATACATTATATATATTATAGTATAGCTATATTCCAGTAGTATTGTTTCCATTACATATATACAATAATTCAGAGATACGTATGTGTGTTTATAAACCAAAAATCTGCATAATATACATAGTATGATTGTTAAATGATAATGTATAACAATTTAATATATGCATTATGTATTGAACTTGTGTGACATTGCCTTAAAGGGAGTATCCCTCTACCAGTATTTCAGGAAATAATGTCCGGAAATATTTTCTAGAAAGTGATTTTCTAGAAAGTTGTAGTTGTATACTCCCTTTAAATGTACTATATTTCCGATAAGTTGCCGATAAGTTGCCGGAAATTAATGGGGTATCCCACTATAATTATAGTTACCTGCTAGAAAATTAAATTCTAGCAAACATTTCTGGACACAATTTCCGGAAATACTGGTAATGGGATACCCCCTTTAAGGGCTATTATTTTAAATGGGTATTATCCTGGAACCACAAATATATGTTATATATAGAAATATATTGTATAATGTATGTTGCAAGACGATCATGATTTATCATGATTAAAATCAGTATATAATATATTATACTATATATATATATATATATATATATATATATATATATATATATAGAATACAATACAAATAACGGATACAAATGGAACCCTCAATAAGTAATAAACTTGTATATGTTAAATAAATAAATGCGAGGGGCCCAGGGGGACAATACAATACAAATGGTAACTTGTGCTTTTATTTATTGTTTATCAAGTTCTTGATTAAGTATGGAAAGAGGTATTGTTATATATGCTTAGAATAATGATTGCTATTAAGTACAAGTATATGCTTTTGTATAATATTTACCATTACCTTAATTATAAGATTTTATTAAACATATTTAATAATGTATCTTTACATACATTTTAATGTAACGCCTATAGGTACATCTAAACGTACTTTGATATCACGTGATTAAAACGATCACTTAGCGAAGGTCAAGATCCGGTAGAGGTCAGTAATGAATTAATATTAATAAAAATACGGAATATATTAGAATATATATTATTGTAATTATACAAACAACGGATATATTCTGTATTAAGTAACGCCGTGTAGGTGTATGCATAGGTAGGTATAGGTATAGGTATAGGGTAGGTATAGGTATAGGGTAGGTATAGGTATAGGTGTAGACATAGGGTATACACTATACCTATAGGTATACGTATAGGCATAGGCCGAACTATGTTATTAATATAAATAAGCTACCGATTCTGCAGTGAGATTATATTTCATTATTTCAAAATAATCTTAAAACATTAACGTGATATAGATTCTATACTGAGAATAGTTTAAATAGTTATAATATATCTGACACATCTGACATATCTGACATATCTGATACATTGACAATATCGTACGATACATTACCAACTGTACATAACTGCAGTGTGTAACACACTTATATACCTATAGGCTTACACATTGCAATCATAAGTTTAAATTAAAAATAGATAAAACATTATAATACATTATGTCATCACACATATATATATATATATATATTACATATATTTATCGTAAACACTAACGATATTATATAACTACATTATTGATTATTCTAATGATGACTAATCTGTTAGTAGACACATGCAATAACAGGCTTTCACTGCCATTTATTCGTATAGAAAGTATACGGTAAGCTACTAATAATGTAACAAATAATAATAATATTAAAAATAAAATAAAATACAGTAGAAATATATATTACTATATAGTAATATGTACGAAAGTGTGTATTAATCATATATGTATAAGTTACCATAATAAAATACAAATAGGTAAATAGGTAAAAATAGGTAAACATACAAATCTATGGTATTAATGTATGTATGTATCGAGCGAGGTGAAAATGTGACGAATACGAAATTAATGAGATATTTTATTATTATTAATTTATTTTAAATAATACACATACAAATAAATATTCGTAGGTAAAATAGTAAATTTTAAAGCAATTATAATTAATCAAATAAAGATAGTTTATAATTAACTAATAATGTAACACGATATATATATATATATATAAAATATGCAGCGGGATTCTTAATATATTTATACTAAGGAAGTATACTTCCTGGTAAATTAATACATTAACTCATGATAAAGACAATATAAAAGTGTAATAGTACAGACTGGAAAAATAGTTGTCACTCTAAACACTAGAAATACAGAAATTATCGGCTATATAAAGGTTATAACCTACAACAATCCACATTCATTAAAACAATAAATGGAGTCAATAGAAAAAATATATATTTATGTATATACTAACACATATCTAGTTGCATGGATTGCAATCTCTGAAAAAGACTTCGAAATCAGATAGGCTGTAGGTTATGCATAATGAAACGCCTACGGACATATAACATGAGGAACAAGTTAAAGATCGGGCCTTTACAGTTACTATTGAAACTGTTCTATTATACAGTAGTGTATTCTGGACCTTATAAGGTAATTACTACGCATGGCTCAGAATATCTTCTGGAAAAGCAAAAACAACAACGAAAAATTATATAATGGATTAACGAAAGCAACAGATATAATCTCTGAAAGAATATTAAATCTTACCGGACACTGTATACGTCACATAGAAGAAATGGCCTATAGGTATATATAATCTATAGGTTTAATTATAATTATATGTACCCATACGAGGAAAAATAAGAAGTCGTTAACAGTTTAGTTGGTAGAGGCTCTAAAACTTCATACTGGCATTGAGGATATCGACGAAATACGATTTGTGATGATGGATTGTGATGAAATTATTATCAGCTATTTTATCGATTGATCTATTTAAAGCATTTGATACAATAGATTATAAATTACTGCTATATCAGTATACTTAAAATGTATACTTAACATGGAAAATTATTTTGTAGAGGTGTTGCAAAAGATTAGTTTATAAGTTATCTTGAAAATAGAATGCAATGTGTGATTTATAATAATACTAAGTCTGATTTTATTAATATTAATATTGGTGTTCCTTAAGTATCTGTTTTGGGTCCTTTCCTATTTAATATATTTTTTAATTATTTACATATTGTTTTTAATTCTTCTATTCCTATGTTATTCGCTGACGATACAAATTTAATTGTTAAAGATAAAGATGCTAATACTCTTAAATTAACTATGAATAATGAAATTAATAACTTAAATATATGGTTATCACAAAATAAACTAACTATTAATATATTATATGAGGTAACCATTCATAACTAACGTAAATACACTATACACACAACACTATTAGAATAATAAATTATAAAACATAGTATGAATATAACTATAACTTAATATAATAATAATATAATAATAATTAATGTAGAATTTATATACAATATACAAAAGAAGACATAATTTGAAAAAGTTTTGATAAAGACAATTCATCAAAATAATAATGTTATAAAAACTAATTATAATAATAATTTAATAAATATTTTCAATTAAATGTCATGATCATATAAATGTATACTTATATATTATGAAATATGGGATACTATAAAGATAAAAGTAGGATTATATATGTGTACAATATGTATAGTTAAGTTGAATTTAATTAATACATTATATCATTTAAAAATGATGACATTAGTTAAGAGATGCGAATACTCTAGCTATGTCAGCTGACCAGGTGACATCTATCGTGTGTGACGTCATCGAGTGGTCATGTGGTCTATTCGCTTAATTATGTAATAATGCAGTGATGTATGTAGATAAGCAGTGACCACTATGTAATTGCGTACCATTAGTTGTACACACCTGCTTGTATAATACTATTTATTGATATATAAATATACAGTAATAATATCTATTAATGTTAATATATATATATATATATATATATATATATATATTCAGTGGGTAGTATTATTAGTATTAAACATATATTCTTTATAATATAATTAAATTATTTTAATATAAATATTGAAATATAATTTAAATTATCTTACCTTTTTGGTATAAATTTACTTATTTATCTTACTAATTTATTATAATTATTATGTAACATAATATAACATTATGTGTAACTATCGAGGCACGAAATAATGGTAATGTTGATATGGAGTGAGAAGCACGGGCAACAGTTAGAGATACAACGCGATATCACATCGGTAGCTATTCAATAAATGTTCATTCGTTAGACACGCCCACTATTACATGTATACATGTATCCATCCATACTCGTATTGTAGATTATATTATTATTATATATTATATATATGTGTGTGTATAGTATATTTGTTCAGACTTATCATCTATTGAATATCGAAATGGTGTTACATCATTGTTCATCATCCCTATGTAGAAACCTTATTGCCCCTCATTCACGATCTAGATCCATCATGTTCCATCATTCCCTATGTATAACTCTCGTTGTCCATGTATAATTCCCTGTGTAGATCCATCATTGTCCATCATTCCCGATGTAGAAAAAGTACAACACTTGATATCACACTAACTGCTAAAATAGAACAACAACAACATATATAACTCACTTCACAGCTAAACATTCAGTTAGATTCTATCACAAATATGATTGTTACTTTCTCTCTCTTCAATATTACTTTATCTTCACTTTTCCCGAATATGACTTTATAAAGCGAAACCCTAAGGAATAACACAACTATTACCACAACTAATGACTATACATAATGAGTCATATATGAGATATATGATTTATTCATGTATAACATATAACTAAGATGGATGCAAATATCGGTTTCAATATCTGAAACAAGATTACCAATTCTTCTAGATATAGTATTGTTACTTAATGGTATGTATTTCAATATATTTACAATGATGTGTTTTTTTCCAGATTTATCTATCAAATAAACAAGTTTATAGGACATTAAACCCACTTAATTTTATTTTGTACATTATTAATTTTTTTTATTGAATTTCTATATTTATATTAAAATTTTAAATATTCAAATTAGTTTATATCTTTATTTTTTGTCATGGTGGGCTTTTGTAAAATGATCATTATTATAGACGGTTTCATAGCTTTATTTCTAAATTATTTTGTTTACACAATAAACATAATGAGATACATTTATTAGTTTATTATTCAATGATTTAATTATTCAATGAATCCTTACTTCAAATAGTTAATAGAATATTGACTACACTTTTTTATTCGCTAGAATTATCTATAATATTTTAAAGAAATGATAACGCTAAATGTATAACTTATTATATATAGATTAATATTTGATATACAAATAAATGAATTATAATTTTAAATTATTAATTAAAAAAACTAAATTCATATGTTGTATTAATAATTTAGATGTTGTAAGGTATATTATTAGTATTATACAAGTGTGTGCACTGTAGCGTATCATATGCATTCCTATTTCCATTGTTGATATGCATGAATGATTTGATAAAAGTCATATCCTAAATTCAACAAGTCACTTCTAGAAATACAGTCAGTACTTAAACATCTATATTAGATATATAAAACAAGCGTAGCGCATATAACATTGGTGACAGCGGTATCCAGTGCTGACTAGGACCAGTGGCTAGAGGAAGAAATTGAAATACAACATAGGATAACAGGTTTGTGTATTGATATTGTTACTTTGCATACACTTGTATAATAAAATATTATTTCAGATAATAAAATATTATTTTTAAAATAATATTTTTAGTTTATTTACGTAATTAAACATAGTTATAAGAGGGATATAGAAGATATGGGAGAAGATAGTAAGCCAGTAGGTAGACCTGCTAAGAAAGATTTAGCATATGTTAAACTAGATTATTTTAATGAGGGTACAGATGCTGGTGAGTGGATTGCAAGAGCTGAGGAATGTGTAGATTTATTGGGGCATAAGGGTGAGGATGCGGCAGGGTATATTTTATATCATATAAGAGGTGGTGCAAAATTAGAATTATCAATGTTAGGCAATAAACTTTTAAATAAAGAGCATATATTTAATAGTTTAAGGGAGAGATGTAGTAGTAGGAGGTCACGGGGTGAGAGGTTACATGATTTAGTTGATAGGAAACAACGAGAAGGGGAGAATATTACTATGTTTATAGATGCTATATTAAAATTAGGGTTAAGTTTGAAAGAGGATGTAGATGGGTGGGAGGGGCTAATGACAGATTCATTCAAAACAAATGTATTTGACTGCGAATTACGGCGATATTTATTAATATCAGGAAAAAAAAAAAGTTTTTCTGAAATACGCTCAATGGCGAGGGAGTTTGAATCTATGAGTAATGTGAAGGAGGGTGGTATATGCTATAAGATAGAAACTAATAAAGTAATAGGTGAAGTAACTAATAGAGGGAATGATGGTAGTAGGTTGGAGGAACGTATACAAATATTAGAGAGGAGGAATACTGAGTTGGAAGGTAGATTAAGAGGTAACTGGACAGACAGAGTTAGATGTTTTACATGTGGAGGGGAAGGGCATACTAGTAGATGGTGTAGGAATAGGAATTTAAACCGCCAACCTTTCCAGTAGATCAGGCAACTAGGAAAGGGGCGAATGCCTGGAAAATAAAGGGGGGTACAAGGGAAATAGGTAATAATAATAGGTTAATAGGAAGATGTCCTAGGGAAAAGGTAGTAATAAATCGGATGGTAGTTGAATGTTTAATAGATACAGGTAGTCAGGTTTCAGTGATATCAGAGGGGATGGTAAGGTCATTAGACTTGAAAGTAATACCTGTAAACCCAAAAGTTGATTTAAAAACAGCAAATGGCACTAAATTAGACTATAGGGGACAAGTAATAACGGATATTATATTATGGGGTAAGAAGAGTGAGAAGGTAGGTTTCATAGTAACTAATATTAAGGGATTGTTTATAATAGGTATGAATATTTTACAGACTTATGGGGTTATATCGATTACTGGAGTGAGTAGGGGAATTCATATAAGAAGTAGGGTATCAAATGGAATAAGTAGTGTTAGTATTAATAATGAGGAGATAGTAAAAGTTTATATAGGGTGTAAAAATAGAATTTTTAAGGAGAGCATAGAAAAATTAACTTATAAATATAGAAAAATATTTTTTTTAAATAATGATAGATTAGCTTCTGCTAAAGTAGGATTACACAGTATTAGAACAATAGACAAAATACCGGTCGCTCAACCTTATAGACGAATAATACCTTCCCAGGTAGAGGCAGTGAAGAATCAGATTGTTAAGTGGGAGATGGGAGGGGTAATAGTTAAGTCCAATAGTGAATATGCAAGTCCACTAGTGGTAGTAAAAAAGGGTACAGGAGAAATTAGATTATGTGTAGACTATAGGCAGCTGAATAATAATACTATTAAGGATGCATATCCAATTCCTAGGATAGATGATTCATTAGAGGCTCTAGGGGGAGCTAAAGTATTTTCGTCTTTCGATTTAAAGTCAGCATATCACCAGATAAAAATAGTAAAAGAGGATCAATTTAAAACAGCATTCAGTTCCCCGTGGGGACTCTACGAGTTTACTAGAATGCCATTTGGGTTAACCAATGCTCCAGCTACATTTCAGAGAGTAATATCAAACTTATTTAGATCAGAGATGTATAAATTTGTAGTATGTTATTTAGATGATATATTAGTTTATTCTAAGACATGGAAGGAACATTTAGGACATATTGAAGTTGTAATGATGAGGTTGGAAGAAGCTGGATTTCAGTTAAATACAGGGAAATGTAGATTATTTATAAATGAAATACATTTTCTAGGCTTTAAGATATCAGATAAAGGGATAGGAACGATACCGGATAAGATTAAGACGATAATAGAGTGGAAAAGGCCAAAGAACTTGAAGGAGTTAAGGTCATTCTTGGGTGTAGGATCATATTATCGTAGGTTTATAGAAGGATATACTAAGATTGTACATCCATTATTAAAATTAACGAAATCTGAGGCAGGGGTAGGTAGTATAAGTAAGAGAATGAGTAGACGGGTAAATATTAAGTGGGATGATGACTGTGAAAGAGCGATGCAGAAGATAAAAGATAAGTTAAGTAGTGCACCAATATTAGCATTACCTAGATTCGAGGAAGCATTCATATTAGAGACAGATGCATCACATATTGGTTTAGGTGCTGTTCTTAGCCAGGTGATAGATGGGGAGAGGAAGGTAATTGCATATGCTAGTAGATCATTAAAGGCAGGAGAAGAAAATCAAGCTAATTACTCGGCTAAGAAACTAGAGTTTCTTGCCGTAGTATGGGCGGTAACTGATAAATTTAAACATTACTTAATGGGGGCTAAACAGTGTACAATATTTACAGATAATAGCGCTGTAGCGTGTATAGAAAATAAGAAACAGTTAACAGCTTTAGAGCAGAGGTGGGTATCAAGACTAGCGCCATTTCCAATACGTTTTAAATATAGAACAGGTAGTACAAATATAGTAGCAGATGCGTTATCTAGGAGATGTGAGGAGAATAATGAGGTAGAAGGGGATGATTTCAAAAGATTATATGAGGATGATCTAGAGATCAATGATATTAGTATAATAGCAGGCATAGAGGAAGGGAAGATAAGGGAGATGCAAATGGAGGAGCATAGGTTAAAAGAGATAATAAAACATTTAGAAAGTGGGTCAATAAAAAATGATAACTACATAATAGAAGAAGGAGTTCTATATAAGAATAGGAAAAATGGTGATAAGGTATTGGTAGTTCCACGTGAGTTAATTAGGGAGATCTTACAAGGGGTACACGATGCCAATGGTCACCAGGGTATAGATAGAACGGTAGCGAGAATCAGTCTAAAGTATACCTGGGTAGGTAGATATATAGATATTAAGGAGTATATAGATAAGTGCGAAATATGTCAAGTATCTAAGGGAGGGGGTAGAAATCCTAAAATAGATATGGGATATTTAGGTGCAACTAAACCATTGGAGTTAGTGTTTCTAGACTTCGTTAATATTGATAAATCCTCAGATGGAAGAGAGAGTATATTAGTAATGACCGATTCATATACTAAGTTTACTAGAGCTATTCCTACTAGAAATCAGTTAGCAATTACGGTAGCTAAGATATTAATGAATGAGTGGATCTATTGTTATGGGACTCCGGAGAGAATACATACCGACCAAGGACGTAATTTTCAAGCGGAAGTAGTTAGGGAAATATGTAAGTTATTTAATATTAACCAAAGTAGGACTAGTCCTTATCATCCAGAAGGTAATGGACAATGCGAACGCATGAATAGATCTATTATTAATTTATTAAGAGTTTTGTGTACGGAAGAAAAGTCCAAATGGCCGATTCATTTACCCAAAATGATTCATGCGTATAATATTATGCCTCATGCGACAACAGGGTTTTCTCCATTTTTTTTAATGTTTGGACGTGAAGAAAAATTACCAGTTGATTTAAGATTAGAGAGGTATGGGAGAGGCACGGACAGTGATTGGTTATGGGAGACGAAGCAGAAAATGGGAGAAATCGGCAGTAAAGTAAAACATAGAATAGAATTAACTAGAAAAAAAATAAATGACAAAAAGAAAGAAGACGAATTAGAGGCTGGGACTATAGTTAGAATAAAAAAACGTAAATTAGGTAGACGGAAATTAGAAAATATTTGGGGTGAGGAAAAATGGGAAGTTGAAGGTAGAGTTAAAGGTACTTCTGCCTATAAAATTAAATTTGGCCAGACATGTAGGGTGGAAAATAGGATCAATTTAAGAGTAACCAAGGATTAAGGTTTAGTTTTAGTTATAGTTTAGGGTTGTGTAGGTTATACTTTTAGGTAATGGCATATATATTATGGGTAGTAATTTTGTTAAAAAAAAAAAAAAAAAAAAATATATATATAATGTTTTTTATAAACAAATAGTGTGGTCACTATTTTTCTTAGGTAGTGGGTGGATGTTGTAAGGTATATTATTAGTATTATACAAGTGTGTGCACTGTAGCGTATCATATGCATTCCTATTTCCATTGTTGATATGCATGAATGATTTGATAAAAGTCATATCCTAAATTCAAATAGTCACTTCTAGAAATACAGTCAGTACTTAAACATCTATATTAGATATATAAAACAAGCGTAGCGCATATAACATAAAGAAGTAATTTTAATTAAATGTATTTTATCTAATGAGTCATTTTATCCCATCCAGGAACTTAGATGAAGTTTTCACTTATATTCACTATATGACTCTAATTTCCCTTAGAATAGTCTCTCATGTTAAGGAAGGTATGGTTATAACGAGATACGATCACTTATTTACACACTATTATATAAGATATCTTCTAAATATTATTTTATGACCTACTTTAATGGTCAGGTATATATAGATATATATATATATATATATATATATATATATATATATATATTCTATAGCATTTGGGAATAGTACATCTAGCAAATAATCGTTAGTGAAATATTTTTTAATATTTTTAAATGTGGTTAGAATTAGTGATATACAATAGATCTGAATCTAAACAGAAGAATTATATATATATATATATATATTAATATTATTTATATATATATATATAAAATCAGTGAAATTATAATTGTTATTGTTATTTTGTTATTTTTATTTGGTGGATTCCTTTCATCCCATCCAGGAACTTAGATGAAGTTTTCACTTATAACCATATATGGCTCTAATGTCCCTTCGAAGCCGCTCTCGTGTTAAGGCATACATGGTTTTAACGAGAGCAGATCATTTATTTATACACAATTATACAAGATCACTTCTAAATAATATGTTAAGACCCATTATATAAAATTAATTAATGGTCCGAATAAGGCTCGAACCCGTGTCCTACTGCTTGTGTGTCTGACGCATAAGCCACTGAGCAACACAGGCAGTTTAAGGATAATCATAACAATACTTTATTTGTATAAGGTTAATATTTTTAAATTGTTTATTGTATACATTTTTATGTAAGTTATTTCTATTGAATTGTAATAAAATAGGTTTCTACTGAATTAATTTTTATGAAATTGTATTTATATTGAATTTAATTGAATTGTTTTCTATTGAATTAAAATGTCTTGAACAATATTATATTTATGTTTCTATAGAATTTTATTTAACTGACCATAAGCCATAGAGACATACATAATATACTTTTAATAAACAACACACCTATACATAGTATCCTCTGCTAAATATAACTCTTACAGAATATTCCGCATTGCATTATCATACGGCATATACACTTATTTTAGTAAAACTAACTAATTATTAACTAATACAATTTTCATTACAACTCAATATAAAATTCACACAATAATTGCCAATTACTATGCACATAAATAAACTTACACAGTTTGTCACCTGCCCCAGATACGCAAATTCAGATATATGTTTTCCGTTTCATTACTAACACTGATTAGCCTTATCATATACCCCCATGCAGTTATCTCTACTAACTAACTATTATGATACCACTATCAATCTAATCCACACCAAAACTCAATTAATCTCGTTAACCATTACTTTTGATGTATCTGATAATATACTTTGTGTAAAATTCGTTGTCATTTTCGCTGATTTTTTCTCTGATAAATTAATAAAAATTCAGATTAGACATACCTCCCTAACACTAAACCTAACTCTAACCTCACTTCATGACATATCTACCCATAGACCACAGTTTCTATAGTCTTTTCAATAGCCTTGAAGTTATACCACCTTCAAGGCGATTGACTATACAAATCTCCTTATATAAAATACTCACCTCCTCTGTACATTACTATTTCTATAAATCGTTGACCTCTTATTAAGTTGACTATCGACTCCGCTTTGTTTAAACCAATATATTATCGTGTTGTGAGATTTTGAAGTCGATCTTTCACGACACAACTAATTAAACTATGGACAAAGTCACATTTAAATCTGGATACCACTTATGGTTTATTTAAATCACGCAGTAACAAATATTTACTATCAAATGCACCTATGAATAATAATTTAACATATATTATTATTTTACTTTATTGCTACCATTAGTTATTTTTATATCTATTATTACTGTTATAATTGCTATTAATACTATAATAATAATTATTATTATTCTTTAAATATCATCGCTATTGATACTTCCAGGAATATTAATTGTTGATATTATGGAAGTATTATATAAAGAAATACAATGTAATAATACTTATGCGAATATATGCGTTTCACATAATTATTGTTTACATATTTAAAAGTTTATAAATAATGATTATTTAAATTATTGATTTTTTTTAAATTTATCTAAATTTATTAATAAGTGTAATATATATTATTAGTAAAAGTTGTTAATCAAAATTAGTAGTATATTACATATACAATGGTATATTATTTATTGTAATATTCATATATTAAAATAGTATGTTTAATTATATTATATATTATTACAAATGTATCTACGATTGATAAACATACGGTTTGTTAAACTTTTCGATTGCTTAATATAATAATTGCTTTAATATAACTTAATAATTATTATTTTTATATTAATCATAATTACACAAATAATAATGACTCAAGTAATACTAATAATAAAAATAATAATACTTCTACTAATAATATTAATCATAATTACATTAACGTTAATGATTTTAATAATAATAATATTAATAATATAATTGTTGAAATTGAATGAATATCCAAATATCCAAATATATATTTTCTTCCGAGACTACCGTATTAATTTAAAAATAATAACGTATATATTAATTACCTAATTATATATTCATGAGTTCCTACATTATTTAAAAAGTAAATATATTATTGCAGTATATTAATGATAGTTAAGATACTTTTCGTTATGATATAGATGATAACCTAACATAAACCGTAATTCATTAGTATTGTAGGTAATACCTCATATTAATATATACTTAATTATTAGTTTTGTAAATGATTCTCATTTTTGTAGAATCGATGCAGACTCGGTCTCCTATCCAACAGCATCGATGCAGTCTCGGTTTAAAAATTTAACATACATTTTCATGATTAAAGCATTACTGGAATTTCATATATAATAGAAACAATATATTAAAAAGTAAGGGAAAGAAGGTTCAGTTAAACGAGAACAAAATAGTAATCTATGCTCACGAGCCATCAGTAATTAAAACTACATCGAATCAGTCTTATAACCAACAATATTTACTTATTATCAGACCCATCTTGTCATCAGTGATCACATGTATTTCTTAAATGAAAATCATTTAGAGATAGATTTATATTAAATATAATTATATAATAATACATTAGTTTAATATTTAATACATACATTTGTTGATACCATGTTGTCCATTTATTTCGATTTGAATCAATGACATTAAAAGATGCTTCACCCAATTGGGTTAATTAATTCAACTAAGTTAAATTTATACAAAAGATGTTTACTTACCATGTAAACACGAATTTCAAAAACAATATAGATTAACTTTAAAATATATATATAGGATTATTGTTAACATATTTAATATAATAGAATATTGTGAAATGAATATAGAAAATATAGAAATAATCAAAGGTTTTAGATGTAATAGTATCGACTCTAATCGAAATCGTAACAAATAAATATAACAACAATAGAGATCTATGCTCGGGATCAAAATTACAAGATACGGCTCTTATTAATAAATCTTAGTGAGTTTCATTTACATATCTAGTAATTGATACACTAATACTCTAGTGGAGTCGCTATTCTGAGTCGCTAATAGTTTGTATAAAATAGAAAATTATCATTAACATTGTAATTATGTATTTATATAGGGACCACTATACATTTACTATAAAATAAAGCCTACATTTTATAACAATTGTTATAATTTTAAGATATTTAAAAAATATGCTCTATTCATTGATCTATCAGTATGTAAAACATATGTATATAAATGTACTATTAGCATTTGCATTAAATAAATATGAACGTTATTAAAACTAAAATAATAAAATTAATATTATTATAATGTAAAGTTTAAAAGTATAATAATTATAAATATATATATATATATATATATATATATATATATATATATATATGTGTGTGTATATATATATATTATTTATTTCTCCAATTTCCTTAAACTAAAAATGCATTATAATCGCAATAGATGCTACTTATACTTCAAATGATGACTTTACCACCATCCTAAACATTGGGCATAGCTATAGAGATCTATCTCGCAACAAGGCACTCTAGTCGCGATGAGTGGGTATGCCTTCTACCGGTTTAGTGGTATGATTATTACCCATCTCTATCCCTCGAATTCCTTTCTTTCTCCTATAGTATACTATAGTATACTGTATACTTGTACTACTTTAACTCACACTTAAGCTTCAAAGCTAGGATCCTAGCTTAACTATATATCTCGCCATACATTAATCGTTACCAAATCTGCATACATGTTATTCTTTGGTAAATATTACCCATAATATTGTTTCACATTCGTTCTCTTTACCAATAATTATTGGTCACGTAAACAATCACTTTATGAAGGATGAACACCACTCGTTTATCATGAGAAACACATTTTATTCTGTTTTGTTTATGAGAAAATATGTTTAATTGATTATTTTTACATCTATACATCTAAAAATTGTGATATAAATCATCATATAAATATCTAATAAATTATGTTATATAGACAATATGTTTCTAAATATTATTAAAAATAATTAAAATTATAAGAATATAGATTATATAATAAATAATCAATCGATTGAAAAAATGTGAAAACTATTATCAACTTTAATATTATTTTATTTATTTATTAGTTTAATGTATGAATAGATGTATATATATAGATAACGTGACATGTCACATGTCACATGTCACACATTAACCAATTAATATTAAGGAGATTCACTGTCTTTAAAAAAAAAAATTAAAAAAAAAATGTTATTGTAAAAATAGATTACTACATGTATAATGCATGATATGTCAAAATATCACATGTTAAAAACATATATAAAGCATAACAAAATATAATTTTATAACACTACATATTTCTAATAAAATAATAATTTAGAAAATAGCGCAAAAATTACGGTTTACATATATTATAACACTATTTTTCAATAGTTATAATGTATCAATTTGAAATATTTAAAAACAGTAATCAATAATATATTTATTTTCATGTCTACCAGCGCCATATGTTGGTTTCATTTTATAAATGCTAGTGATTGGCCGTTGGCTTTGTTCTATAATAATAAAAGAGTGAGATCCTCTAAAAAGAAACAGGTGACATACTCTAGGGAAGGGATACGGGCAAGACAGAGAAGGAAAAGTTCATCAAAGGATTATGGAAGTGGATTACTCTTATAATATTATCTAATAAAAAAAAATCAATCATAATTATAATAAAATTTATTTTTTTTATATTTGTATTCTTTCATATGCAACTATAATATATAATAATAATAATTTATATAGATGCAATTTATGTCAAAAGCATGACAAATTATACAAGTAATATAAAAATTGTAATAATTAGCTAAACTAACTTTTACCATAATAATAAATGTCAAAAAGCAGATAAATAATATAGTCAATCTTTAACATCAATTATTTCAGAATATTAGTTTTTTTTTTTATAATTTCTATTTCTCAATGAATAATTGACTAAACTTGTTCAAATGTTGACAGTATGTTAAGTATTATCTCTATATTGTAGCTACAGAAAATATTTGTGATTAGATGTAGAGTTTATAAATAATTGATAATTAAATTTAAAAATAGATATTGTATTTTTATAAATTTTTTATTTTTAAAAATGTTGATATTTTCAAAACTATTATTCTAATCATTTAGAATTCCTATAGACGAATTAACACAATATATCTTAATGTTATGCAATTTAAATTATGTGAAAATCTTAATTATTTCTTGAGTTTTTGAATTTTCAAAAAAAAAAAAAGTCCTATCTAATTACATTGAAATCTAAAGACCGTGAACCCCCTTAAAGCTTATACACGATCGTTTGTATCTGAATTTCTAATTGCGTCATTTATATTTAGTATTTATTATTATTATATCAAACTTTTATTTTACCTATTTCTACAGTATACATTAATATATTACTATTATTACTATATATTATTATTACATTATTACTATGCCCAGAAGGAAACACCTATTCAATCATTTACTAAATAACAGATACTCAAATATGTTTAGATAAATTTATAAAGAATATACATATATGAAATTTAAAATATTATTTCTTTATATTTTATCATTTGTACAGTATTTATACTGTAATTTATAACATATACACAATATATTATATAGTACATATTATGAATGTGTATAGTTTGATATCATAGATATATAAAATATGTTTATATATATATATACATAATTTGTAATATCTATAAATAAAATTACCATAAATTTACCATAAAAATAACCATTTACTTTGAACTCAATTTTCTCATATTTTTATTTGTGTAATATATATCAACATTAAAAACCCTAAGACTTTTTTTTCCTTTTATTTATGTTATTCAAATCTCATCTATTATACAGATATTTAATTGTATTTATACGAGAAAGATGGATTTTTATTAATTCTGTATTATAATGGGAGGTAAGGGCACATACGTATGTAGTACATATATATCTAACTAGATGTATTTCATTATGCCAACAAATATTCTTTCCCATCTACTCCATTGATAATACATTTATTATGATATTTACACCCCTATTTAATCATATTATTGAATAAATATATATATATATATATATATATATATATATATATCCCACATATTTTCAATGAATTGAACTAATTGGATAATTTAAGTATTGCATTATTTAAAATCTAAAATTCACAAATTAAACGCAAACGTATGACATATAGATATTCTAAGTCTATTTACCTACTAATCTTTGTTAATATCAACAATACGATTCCTTTTTCTATTTTCCTTACTCCATACTCCTAAACTCCGTTCTTCAAAATATTATAAATATAAATTCATCTAATGTTTAAATATTAATATTTATAATGAGTAGGTCTTAAAGGGTTAATTACTGACCGCCATTTTTATCACTAGTTCTCTAACGATATACATCTACAACGCGATTTTTTTTGAATCTTGAGAATAAATTCCTAAAAATCCTTCAACTGAAATAAAAATTCTCTTTCAGTAGTCAAAAAAACTATAATATATCGTTCAAAATGCTCTTACTATAATGAACAAATATAATGTATCCCTTATTAACCTCAAAATGTATTTAAATTGGAAAATAAATCCTCTCTTATCAAGAATAAATAGCCCTCCTATTTTACTGAATACTTTCTAGATATTTTTTGAAAATAAAACTGCAGTCACTAATCATACTTCTACTCCATTATTTCCTATCAAATGTATGTGACCCCTCCTATTGAATAATGTAACATATAAGTATTCCTTTAGAATCTGTTATACTTATGACATATCATAGTACCTGCCCCAATAATCCTCGGTTTATCCACTTATAACACTTATCAACTTTCATATCTTTTATAATATCTCGAACTTACTAAAAAAATATTAACCAACACTCAATTATTTCGCGATTTCATATCTACCTTATTAATAAATTAAATAAGTAATTATTAATCTCCAAATAAACATACAATGTTTGACTAATTTAAAAGGGTCAACCTTTATCTGTTCTTCAATTCGCACAATGTAAAATGCATGGACCATTATTGTATTACATCTCACCTATCAACTCGTATGTGATATTCACCCTCAAATATATTGTAACTTCATAAACCATAATGCGTAACACATTCATTTGACCATAACTATTCATTAAATTACTATCTTGAATTCTCTTCGTGAAACAAAATATTCTTCTTATTTCCCGGAACTTTATTAAATAATTCCTATATATTTTATAATTTCCGGTCTCACAATATTGAATTTCTTCCCTCTTACCCTTTATTATGTCCCTGGAATGATTATAAATATTGCGTCTCTTTTTCTATTTACCTCTAAAATATAAAATAATCAACTTCTTATTTCAGTATTCGTTATTTTGTTCTTGTTTTATCATCGTAATATTATTATATTCTACGTTTTATTGTAAACTATTTTCTGTTAATACATTATTATTTTCTCCCAGCCTGGTTATAGTTAGATCATAAATAAATGTATACGTTTTCTTTATAAATTATCATATGGATGGAATTAATTTTGTATAAAAATCCACATTTATTAATAAAAAAACTAATATTTTATATTATAATTTATTTGTAAAAAATAAATTCTATCTATTGCATATTAAAGTTCACCAATTAAACTCGAATTAATATATATATATATATATATATATATTTATATAACTTATTAGATAACTATATTTTATCGTATACGTATCTCATGTGTATTAATTATTTATTTATAGTAAATCATATAAGTAAAATAAATATTATTCATTAATTCATTAGAAATAAAATCAATATATAGTTATAACTTTATAACCCATTATCTTACAGTGAACAATTTATAATTATCTCAAATAAAGATAGCTAGAAGTATAAGATATAAAAGAATTAACAATTTAATAATTATATTATTAAAAAAAAGTAAAATTTATAAAAAAAATTATAATTATAAATACACATATTTAGTAAATAATAAGTTCATAACTAGACTGTCCAGCTGTATTTATACATTTGGACAGACTACTTATGAACTACTTATATATAATAATAATAATAATCAGAATTTAGGTATGACCATGGTAAACGAAGAAGCGCTATGCTTATCTAGTCGTTTACCTATTTCACTTTCCTATAGGACAATTATGAGGAGAAAATTATAGTAAAAGTAAAATAAAAATAAATAAAATGTTAAGAATTAAAGTTAGTAAAAGAATATATACCCAAAATATATACAAAAATATAAATAAAATTTAATTATTTAGCAATCTATTAGAATAATACACTTATAAAAATACGATATATTTAATTATTAAAATTATAACCAGAGTAGCCAACAGTAATTAAAATTAATGAGGATATATGGTGTATCAACTTCAGGGGTATGGGTTCGTCAGGTCCAATGCATTAGGGAACCTATTTGTGCCAATAATAAGAACACTGGCAATACTTTCCTCTCAGTAAAAGTATATCTCTTCCCCCGACATATATATATATATATATATATATATATATATATACTAGCTGTTTTGGCCCGGTGTATGTGCGGATAGTTGATAATTATGAGTTATTATTAAAAAATTGCATGATCTAGGAGTATTTTAGAAATAAGAAATATATTATTTATTTGATTTAAATTAATTATGTTATAAAAAGCAAATATTGAGAAATTAATATAATATACATAATACATGGGAGTTAGCCCTATCTGAATTAGCCCTATCGGAGTTAGCCCTCTCTGAATTAACCCTATCTGAGTTAGCCCTATCTAAATTACCTCTATCATAGTTAGCTCTATCTGAATTAGCCCTATCTGAGTTAGCCCTATCTGAATTAGCTTATCGGAGTTAGCCCTATCTGAGTTAGCCCTATCTGAATTAGCCCTATCGGAGTTAGCCCTCTCTGAGTTATCCCTATCTGAATTAGCCCTATCGGAGTTAGCCCTATCTGAGTTAGCCCTATCTGAATTACCTATATCGTAGTTAGCTCTATCTGAATTAGCCCTATCTGAGTTAGCCCTATCTGAATTAGCTTATCGGAGTTAGCCCTATCTGAGTTAGCCCTATCTGAATTAGCCCTATCGTAGTTAGCCCTATCTGAATTAGCTCTATATTAGTTAGCTCTATCTGAATTAGCCCTATCTGAGTTAGCCCCATCGTAGTTAGCCCTACGGAGTTAGTCCTATCTGAATTATCCCTATTTGAATTAGCCCTATCGGAGTTAGCCCTATCTAAATTAGCCCTATCGTAGTTAGCCCTACGGAGTTAGCCCTCTCTGAGTTATCCCTATCTGAATTAGCCCTATCGGAGTTAGCCCTATCTGATATAGCCCTATCTGAATTAGCCTTATCGTAGTTAGTCCTATCTGAATTATCCCTATTTGAATTAGCCTATTCGGAGTTAGCCCTATCTGAATTAGCCCTATCGTAGTTAGCCCTACGGAGTTAGTCCTATCTGAATTATCCCTATCTGAGTTAGCCATATCTGAATTAGCCCTATCGGAGTTAGCTCTATCTGAATTAGCCCTATCTGAGTTAGCCCTATCTGAATTAGCCCTATCTGAATTAGCTTTATCTGAATTAGCCCTATCTGAGTTAGCCCTATCTGAATTAGCTCTATCTTAATTAGCCCTATCTGAGTTAGCCCTATCTGAATTAGCCCTATCGGAGTTAGCCCTATCTGAATTAGCCCTATCTGAGTTAGCCATATCTGAATTAGCCCTATCTGAATTAGCTCTATCTGAATTAGCCATATCTGAGTTAGCCCTATCTGAATTAGCCATATCGGAGTTAGCCCTCTCTGAGTTATCCCTATCTGAATTAGCCCTATCGGAGTTAGCCCTATCTGATATAGCCCTATCTGAATTAGCCTTATCGTAGTTAGCCTTATCTGAATTAGCCCTATCTGAGTTAGCCCTATCTGAATGACCTCTATCGTAATTAGCTCTATCTGAATTGGCCCTATCTGAGTTAGCCCTATCTGAATTAGCTTATCGGAGTTAGCCCTATCTGAGTTAGCCCAAACTGAATTAGCCCTATCGTAGTTAACCCTATCTGAATTAGCTCTATATTAGTTAGCTCTATCTGAATTAGCCCTATCGGAGTTAGCTCTATCTGAATTAGCCCTATCTGAGTTAGCCCTATCTGAATTAGCCCTATCTGAATTAGCTTTATCTGAATTAGCCCTATCTGAGTTAGCCCTATCTGAATTAGCTCTATCTTAATTAGCCCTATCTGAGTTAGCCCTATCTGAATTAGCCCTATCGGAGTTAGCCCTATCTGAATTAGCCCTATCTGAGTTAGCCATATCTGAATTAGCCCTATCTGAATTAGCTCTATCTGAATTAGCCATATCTGAGTTAGCCCTATCTGAGTTAGCCCTATCTGAATTACCTCTATCGTAGTTAGCTCTATCTGAATTAGCCCTATCTGAGTTAGCCCTATCTGAATTAGCTTATAGGAGTTAGCCCTATCTGAATTAGCCATATCGGAGTTAGCCCTATCGGAGTTAGCCCTATCTGACTTAGCCCTATCGGAGTTAGCCCTATAAGAACACCTCGTCTCTCAATAAAATAAGTTATATATATTAGTATAAGAATTGTATAATTATAAAATAAATTAAAATAAATTTAATAAATCGTACGAAATTACCTCGTACGAGATTACTGGTAACCATGAATCTCATTGGATGAAAATAATGTTATTAAAAAGTTCCACCTATTGATTATTAGAGGCGAATTAATTTAAAATCTTAATTTATAAATCCTCTTTAATATATGATAACACGGTACAATATAACATATTGATAGTGCATATTAAAGAGGAATAAAAGATGAGTATAACTGGTGTCTTCCGATCTTGCATTTATTTTTTAATTTCGTAGAATCGTCGCTTCGCGACGATGCCGCATTGTTATATGTTTAGAGAAATATATATATAGATATATATATATATATATGTTATATAACTCACATTTTCAACTGTTAAATTGTTAAACGATAATGCTACAAATTAAATACCAAGATGGTTTTAAAAGTTTAATTTACATCGATATATGTATATATATATTATATCCGTGTAACTTTATTGAATAGCTACGATAACGTTCTATTTTTATCAACGTAGGAGGTTCCTAGATAGGAACTTCTATTGTTCGCTTGCAGACCTTCTCTTAGTGTACAGTAGTGCAGTAGGTATGCGTAACACATTACTACTACACTCAGAATGCTGACGTATACCAATAGTAATGCGTAATTTGCTCCTTCGTTTTCAGTATCGTCGGCATTATCATCTATAAATAGCATTCGTTGATTACTAGGTAGGTAAGTATACCTATAACTATATGTAACCTATTATAATTACATATATAACGTTATGTAATATTTAATATTTAAATTAATTGTAAGATATTTAATAGGGTACTACATAATTATGGTTAATATTATTCAATAGAGATTTGGATAATTGTTGTGATAAATAAAATATAGATAACTTCACATATAATCACTATATACTTTAACCTACATATAATATACATATAACCTACATATATCCTACACATAACCTACATATAACCTACATATAACCTACATATAACCTACGTATAACCTACATATATTCTATACGTTATCGTTAACAAACCTATTTCATTTAAATGATGCTTTCCCATGTATATTATATACATTATTGGTGCATATATATAATGTGTTCGTATATTTCTTATTTTAGAAAAATTCAACCAAAATTAAAAATATGAATCGCTTTAAAATATACATAGGGGAGAGTACTCGAATACCGTCACCCTAACAATAAATCACCATAACTTTATTATTTCTCAATTAAATATTTCCAAATTTTATTTATAAGTATTAAGTAGGTATATACATAAAATAGCTATTTTAAAATTTAATTCAGTTTGTCTAACTCTGAGATAACAGGGGTGTCGATATTACAGGCACTGCCCCGAATACCGACACATTGGCACATAATATCGACACCCTAAATATATCGATATTTAGATATACCATATATTTTTTAATATCCACTATCCAATCATAATTAAATGCACGTTACTTTTAGTTAACACACGCAATTCATACGTTGTTTTCCTATAATTAATTTTCGAAAATATTTAATATTTTATATTATATTATAAATATTAAGTTTTAATATTGTACGTACATAGGAGTTTTATATAGTTTCTGAAATACTATTTAATTCCAAGTAGAATCAATTCCAAGTGTATGTATATATTATTAAGTATGTCTATTATTTTCTGAATATTATCATAACTAACGACGTGCGTCGTACGTACATTATAAACAAATAATTCTGATTGGTTAAAGAGTTTCGGTATTACGTGCAATTAGGGTGTCGGTATTATGAAAATGTATGTTGCTTAGGTAAACGTCAATAACTTTGTAACAATTATGAAAAATACAAAATCTTGTCGGCACATTGTAAAATATAATTAGATCTATACAATATATTTAAAATATTTAAAATATATAAATTTTCAAATGATTGAGAATCGATATTGTTATTCATAAATTTAGAGTTGTAACGAAAAAATCAGTTTTTTTATTTATAATTAAAAAAATATAAATTAAAAAAAAAAGTATTCTTATATGAATTAGAATTATATTGATTAACATTTCATACATTAATTATTTTTTGATTGGAATTATATTTTAGGAGATCTCTAGGGTGTCGATATTACGTGCATGTCGATATTATAGCACTCTCCCCTATATTTATATATTAAGACCACATATAGATTTATATTATTGTATACATTATCAAAGACAATAATAATTAAATTAACTTATTATATTGTTCAGATTGAGATATGAGCGAAATATATTAATTCTATACTTAAATAATGATAGATAAGTAGGTGGTGATATAGTGTTTTAAATATTAATTCTATGCATATAAAACATGGTAGGTAACTCTGAATATAGATATATTTCCAGGAATAAAGCTTCATATTTGTCCGATAACATTTCTATACAAATAATTATATTCGATTTAATTTATGATGTAAATTATCCAGCAGTACAGTTACTGTATATATATATATATATATATATATATATATATATATATATATATATATATATATATATATATGAATCAGATAGAGTGTAAAAACTCAGTAAAATACAAAAGCAAGGCTTGACTAGGTATTTTCCCACTCAACTTGATAACAGCATTACAAGAATAAATATATATATATATATATATATATATATATAGTGCGTAACAATAATAACAAGGCAACCATTCCCAATAATCAATAATGAACATCGTGATAATTCTAACAAAGATTTTGTATTTTTAGAACATATATTTGCAAACATTTCAACATATACATTAAGTAATGGAGACTGTTTAATATTTCTAAAAAGTATGAAGTTCCGTAAAAAAAAACTTGTACACCAGTTTTGTCAAGAACTTTAAAGAATAATTGATATATTAAAATGTAATAATATAGATATTGATGGACACATAACATAACGAAGACACAATCTGGATAACTTACTAGGTTACATGGTTATTATAGTACCTATATATTACTAGGTTACGCAATAATTAAAGTCAACACAATACGGTTCTGTAGTTTCAGTTTTAAGAGGGTATCACACTATAGTGTATACAAGTATTAACGGAAACTTTCCGGAAATATTTTAACTTTAAAACGATATTCTATCAATGTAACTACAATTTTAATGGGAAACCCCCTTAAATTAATTTCAAGCAACTTGCCTGAAATATAATACATTTATAGGGGGTATCCCATTACAACTTGATGGAAAATGGTTTTAAACAATATTTCCGGCAAGTTAACGGAAAATCTTGAAGTAGGATATCCCCATTACAAATAAATTAAAAAAAGTTGACAAACATTTTTTAAAGAAATTATAATTTTAAATTCATTTATTTCTTATTGTATACTTATTATTTTTATTTAATATTTATTATTGTATTATCATTATTTTTTTATAATTTATATATGTTTTGTTTTATTTCATTTATAAATATTTATTTAATTAATTAACATTTATATATTAAAATATGTTATTAATAATGTGTTACTATTACTCATTTATAAGTTTCTAACTAATCTTTCAAATATATTAATTCTGTCAAGTATCATAACATATATTTTATTTATTATATATTCTATTTTCGAGTATTTTACTTTAAATAGTTTTACCGTTTTATTCGATAAATTTATAATGTTCGTTTAATTTATTTCAGTAACGTATATACGTTATCTGTTCACATTAGTATTATAGAAAGATACCAGGGAGATATTATGTCAGCTTCATACTGTCGATTATATATTCCATCATTTACAAAATCAATCACTACTTTATACAATATTGCAAGGAATTAATATTTAAAACGTGTAGTATCTGAAGTATAGCGATTAATAATAATTAATAATGGATAATTACCTATAGATATTTATATTATCTATATATTTAGTTTTAAAATATTATTACATATAATATATAGTTTTGTTTAAATTATATTATTAATAGTAAGGGAAAGTAACCATATACGTACAGTGCCCGAATACGGACACTATCGGTATCTCAGAAACCATAACTCCTATAAAAAAATATTTAATGAATACAATATTCATAATTATAAAATAGTTTAAATAAGTATTTTTTATTTTGTAATTATTTATTTATTTGTTTGGTGAATATTTACTAATTATCTGAACAAATTTATATATTTTGTTGATCTATTATTATAAACAATATTGTAAGAGGAATTTGTTAGGGAAATTAAGGTTTATATCAAATAATACTAAGGTGCAATAAGCGAAGTATACTATGGTATACCTATATATAGGCGATTTATTGATGTAACTGTGAAGTGTGAACAGCGACATAATAATACATGTGTAATACACATTGTGTATATTAAATAATGTATTCAATAATAAAATAAACTTGATTATTTCATATTATTAGAAAAGTGATATTGACATTTCTAAGTAATGTGATATCATCTAAATGTCTATTAGGGATGTTCACGGGTCGGGTGAATTTCGTGTCGGTATCGACTTTTATGAAATATAATGGTTTCGGGTTTTTAATCTGTTTTTCGGGTCGATTTCAGAATTGTATTGTATATATATACTGAAACCGATTTCGGGTTTTTAATATATAATTAGATTTATAATTAGAAAAAAGTATGTAATTTGTTTATAATGAGTGAAATTTAAAAAAATATATTTGTAAATAAATATAATTATAAATATTATAAAAATATAAAAATTATAAAAATAAATATAATTTATATCATTAGAAAAATATAATTTTATTAATTATATAATTAAATCATTGTATAACATGTATTATAATGTATCTCATCGATAATTTAACATTTGGAAAATACAATTTTTCAAAAAGTGTATTAGAATTAATATTTTATAAAATATTAAAATTATTTAATATGTATTATTTATTTAATAAATAATATTTATATATGAAATCAAAATTCAATATCTAAAACCAAATATATATTTGATCAACTTGATCATCATCATGAGATTATCGCGTAACCATATCATTTATATTTAATATAATATTATCCCAAGCCCTGTCACTTCGTATCTCGCGATAAAAACATGTTTTTAATTCTCGCTATTAATAACGTAAACAAATACAGATTGGATTATTTTACTAAATATTTATTTATATTTATATAGGCTAATTAGATTGTGTATAACTATAGTTAAACTATAAACTATATATAGTGTATAACTAACGATGATATAAAACAGTTTTATTTGATAAATGTTAGAATACATTGAATAGTATACAGTATATACTAGGGATGTTCACGGGTTGGGTCATTTTCGAGTCGGTCTCGGGTTTTATGAAATATAATTGTTACGGGTTTTTATCTGTTTTTCGGATGGGTTTCAAGTTAATAGGCTCTATTTCGAAACTGTTTCGAAACTTCACAATTGTGATCCGGAACATTCCTAATGTTTATAGACAAATAACACTAAATAATACGGTTTACATGTGAATTATAATATTCTGAAGACTTCATATTCAACAATATGTTTATGCATTATGCACACCTATTTATATTTTACACGAACTTCAAAAATAGCATAGTATCTTTATTAATAATATTAACCCGGTATGAATGTATTTACGTTATACGTGGTAGTTCCGTACGTGTTAGTTCCATTGCGTTTAGTTTTCTTCTTAGCGATATCTATAGTGGTTGTTATATTCATTAGTATACGTAGTATATATATAATTTAAATAGAAAATAAAGTTATAATATACATAGTAGGTTATAATAAAGTATATTTTATTACAATTTAAAAAAAAATTATAGTATTAAATATTAATATTAATATACTATTTAATATCACTATTAATCACTATTAAAACCATATTATTTACTAAATAAATATAATTGATATATAATATTTAATATATTAAGGTAATTATATAATTTAAATAATATAATGTATTTAATGGAATGTAAGGTTTTAATATATTTAAGAGAATTATTATAATTATTTAATTAATTATCTAATTATTATTTCGTTTATCACGGCGACGATCTACGCTGATATATATATATATATATATATATATATATATATATATATATATATATATATATATTTGAGAAAAAAATCACAAAGGGTTCAAATTTAATTTTACATATATGATATAATTGACGAAATATTTTAAGATTAAAATATTAATATTACAATTAAAATCATATTAAAATAACTATTAATATATAAATATATATATATACAAATAACTTACCTTGTGTACAAAGTGTTGCCGAAATTGAGGTATTACACGTATCTTTATTAATAAAACAGTGTACACTGACTTGTTTATGAATGGCAAGTGTACATATATCAGTCGACAAGGTTGAAATATTGCTGGTAATCTCTTCTAGTTGTCTTATCCAATAAATGGAACAATCGCATGTAATTATATTAGCGCTTATGTTAAGGATGTTTGATCTAGATAAAAAGTGTCTAAATACATCGATTTTCATGGTTTTAATTATATTGTTATCTATGCTTAATAATGATATTGATTTTAAATCGGATAAATTTAAATCAAATATAGTGATACGATTATTATTTAAATATATAATTTGTAATTTCTTATTAAATTTAAATACATTTGTACCTATATATTTGATATTATTATGCGATATATCAATATATGTCAAATTTATTAATTTGATAAAATTTAGATAATTTACTTTTGAAATATTATTTCTACTTAGTTCCAATCCTACATATAAACTATACGCTATTTCATTTATATTATTCGTACGTTCGTCTTCTTCATGTATATTTATAATATTCTTATTGGGACAGTTATATAAATAACTTGTAACTTTATTCATATCTTTGTATTCAGTTATATGTACGGTCCCATCTTTTATATGTGTAGCGTTACAGTGCTGTATATTAAAACATATTTTATAAAATACATATATACATATATATATATATTTATGTGTGTGTGCGTGTGTGTGTATATGTGTGTGTATTTTTGTGTGTATGTGAATACATAACATATATGTTATAAAGTAATATTAGTTTGTTTGTTTATATATATATATATATATATTTAAATAACAATTTTATTTATCGCATAATCCGTTAAATAATGTATTGTAAAATATTTATATATTTATTTTAACAATGTTATGTTATATTTTAATATTATATTTTTATTAATATTTAAAATATATATTTATTATTAAACTAACCTATATTTATTATTTATTTATTATTTATAATTATAAATTGTATAAATATATTAATATTTATATTTCATACACCTATAATTGATATTAATTTAATATTAGTTTATTATTTATATTATTGTATTACGAATTTTTTTTAATTTTTACGATTTAATATTATAATATTAAATTATAATAAATATATATACAGTGCGCTCTCGATATACCGGCACCATCGGGAATGAGGAATTGTGCCGGTATATCGATCTTGCAGAAAATAAAGAATATATGAAGAAGAATATTAAATATTATGTTTATTATAATGGTATAAAATAGGTATAAACACGTATGAAATGGTATACAATATTATTATAAAGGTATGAAACGAATTCAAAATAAAATAAAATGAACTACTTTTAATTATTATAATGGTATAAAATAGGTATAAACTCGTATACGATGGTATAAAATATTATTATAATGGTATGAAACGAATGCTAAATAAAATAAACTATTTTGAATTATTTACAAAATATAAAGTAGTTTGCTTTTTATTATTAATACATAATATATCCAAACGTTTAGATAATAAATTTAATAAATGTATATCATTTGAATCTTTGGAGTAACATTAAAAGTATGCCGTTAGTGATTTAAACCCCTGTATTGCTTTCTCTGATGATGGTGGTGGATCAAATCCAGCCTCTTGTGTGTCGTCGCTATCTTTATTATTATTTGTTAATGAATCTATAATTTCAGTAATAGAATTTATTTCGAATATTTCAGAAATGTCATCGACTGACGTAAATTCGTCTAAAGTGAGTCGATCATCAATATCAATATTGCATTTATTATAAATGTCATTATTTATTTCATAATTTTCATCTTGCGTGAAGGATTTTGGGAAATAGATATATATATATATATATATATATGCCGATTACAATTCGACTTTTGTGCCTAGATATTAGGCGCCGGAGCCGGTATACGAGTGCCGGTGCATCGAAAATTATTATCATTGAAGAGATAGGAAATAAATCGGTCATTCAGAGATGTGCCGGTATAACGCGTTTGCCGGTGTATCGAGAGCCGGTATATCGAGAGCGCACTATATATATATACGTTTTTATAATTGTTATATTTTTAAAATGTATAATACTTTATATTAATAAAAATATAATGATCATTTTATAGTGTATTAAAACTAAAGCAACTCCGAATAATAACACATATTATTATATAAAATAACTATATAAACAATGATACAATAATACACGTGATACACGAGTACTGTATATCAATGGTTCCTCATCTATTACACGACGGACATTATTTCTATTAATTAAACATAATGTACTGGCTGTTTTACTTCAGGTATATATCATAGTAACGATCTCATTAATTATAATGTTATAACTATTGAATTAATTAAAACATAATCCTTTTTAAAATATTTGATACTATTTTATATTTATTAATACTAAATTATCTTTTAAAAATAAAAATCATAGGTAATTAGTATATAGGTTATTATTTTCAAATTACTACGTTAACATAAATAATATATATATATATATATATATATATATATATATATATAGTTTATTTGTAATACATTATAACTTATTGTTTAACACAAACGAAATAAATATATGTCAATAATATATATATGTCAATCTGAAACGAGAGTGCATTTAGAAGAGGCCATGTCCTATTGCATGTCCAGAGACGATTCTAGCTAGACAGCATGCCTAACACTATACTAATTATATGTACCGTCTATAACATTCTAACTATATCTTTAGTATTTTTCTATCGCTTTTAATTCCATTAGTCATAATTAATCATAATTTTATTAACAAGGATTGCGTTTATTGCGTTGCGTGGAAGAGTCCGGAATTTATTTTCTAGCTATACCTTAAAAAGTTCTTCGTCTGATAACTTTATAATTCATCTTGCCAGCACCGTCATTACGGGTAGGTAACCTATAGGTTACCTATAGGTTACCTATAGGTTACCTATAGGTATACCTCAATGCTCTGTGCGCGGTCCTCTTTTATTTCCTTTCTCCCATCACATGGTATAATTATCCAATGTGTAATAGTATATCTATGCTGATGGTATACCAGTATATTATTTCTTTTATTAAAAGTATCCAACCCGATAATTCCCAACTATGTTATTGTACCCACGTAACGAAATATGTCTTAATTCGAATAAGTGTTCCTAAATTCCTTCAAATCAGATATTTGTCATATTCCTCGCTATAGCTAGGATATATTAGATAGAATAGCGCCTTCTCATTTCCTCTTTGTAATACTATATCGTAAGCCATATGCCACATGTGCTACCTAGTAGAGCGTTAATAACAGACACGCCCACACATATTGTAAACCAATCAATCTAGCTTAATACCAATACCTCCTATAACCTCGAGATTATAGGAGGTATTGTTAATAAACAATACCATATATATATATATATCAATTATAACATAACTATTTATAATCAGAAAATACTCGAAGTATTTGAGTTAGTTACACTTATACACTAGGCGGGCAGTACTTATATATTTCATTGTGAAATCTGCGAGATCAGTTGGAAGGCACAAAGTTTAAAGTAAAAACTTAGATGGAGTTTACATCTTTAGCTCATTTAAAGAATAAACATTTTAAATAATGATAAGAAGAACACCATAAATGGTAAAGAAGATCTAGAATGGATTACACAAATGTTCGAAAACTATTTCATATACGAAGAATAATACATCATACTAGAAACATATAATCTTTAAAACTTAACTCATTCGGGAAGAATATCGAAGCCTCCTGAACCATTCATAGAGAATACCGTCGCGGATAGAGATTGGTGATTTTATCATTTACATGTTGTGTAAATGTTATTTTCGATTTTTATTTATGAGTATTTACTTTATTTATAATACGATATCATTAATCTTTTTAATAATGGTGGTATAATAATATCTCGTAATCTACGTGACATACATAGCTGCCCAATGGAGTGTGACTAATAGTTACATCTACATATGTTATTATCTATTACTATAGCACAACAAACTTTTACCTATATTATAGTACAACTATTTATAAACTAAAATACTTGTCGTTCTTAATACTCGTAGAGCTTTGGGTTACACTCATGATAGGCAAACAATAGTTAGTTATTACGCCCATATTAGCAGTTATTGTTACAATATCAAACCATACAATGTTATCATAGATCTTGGAGTAATCCTTGATATCGATATATTAAATCATATATAGCCAATATAACAAACACTGTGAATGCCTTATTTTAAAAACTTGTCGTATTAGGAATAATCTTACGTGCCAGCTCACCATTATAATCGTGTACTATTTCGTATCAACTACAGTTCCTCTCTTATCTACCATATTCAGAATATGTCACTCATCTTATTAAAGTATACCATACCTGCCTAAATTCGTAATAAATTGATCGATTAGATCATTATTCCTGTATACTGAATGCTTTCAACTTATCCTAAACTGATTTCATATGAAAACCATTCCCTCCCCGACTACTTTCACTGACTAATACATCGATATACTCCTCACCATCTATTTATTTAATAATATCCCTTTAATATCTACCCTAAAATACATCCTATCAGGTATAGATATTAATACAACTGTACACACAATATTATATCTTAAATATCATAAACTAGAATGTAGTTTTATTTTATTTATTTTAATATATTATATAGTTTTCATTGTGTTTAGTGCACTTACGAGAATTATACTAAGGGTTTAATAAGTGCATATTAAATATAATAAACTATGTATATATATATGAGGATATTCCTTAAATTTCATTAATTATATTATTAGTAATATTATTATTAATTTTACTAAAATCATTATTACTAATATAATTTTGATTAATAATATAGTATTATACATATTATTCTAAGTTATATTAAGCATTGGAAAAGTTTAACAAACCCTATACTGTTTAATCGAACATTCTATTGAAAAATTTGTAATAATATAAAATATAATTAGGTATAATATTTTAATATATGAATATTCCAAACTAGACATTATCATTATATATTAACTACTACAATAACTATTATATTTCAATGTTTATAAATTTAGTTGTTACAATAATAAATTAATAAAAAAATAAAATAAAATAAATAATTTAATAATAAAAATATCATAACATTGGAAAAATGTACATAATAATTATGTGAAATGATATGTATATACTATATATATATATATATATATATATATATATATATATATATATACTCACGTAATATATACAATTATAAGTCATGGAAGTAATTCACGTATTAATCGACACGTATTATTAATTAAAGTAATTACTATTAAATATATTATGATAAATCTATAGATTTATTACATCTATTTAATATTAATTAATTAATAATACGTGTCGTGTTAAAAAATTACAAAAATGTATAGTTTATTCATAATATGAGTTTTAAAAGTGCTATTGTGGCATATTTGTCAAAATCGAAAAAAATAAAAAAATATTAGTGTTACGTCATAGTGGGACAGCTAATGATTATTGACAGCCTAATTATTTTAAAAATAAATAAAAGTTCAAAATAAAATACTTTAATATATCACTTATTGATATGGTATTAAACTTGTGGAATAGGTTATTATATAGATATATTACTAAACAAGAGTATTATAAGTTAAAAATTCAAATCTATCATTAAAATAATAAACGATCAGTTATTTACCGATAATATAACACTGGTGGAAATTTAAATAAACCAGCGGTAATGAAAATGAATCGTCCGTTATAAAACATACCTGTTTAATTAAAAACTTATCATAATCATATAATGTTTATACTTATTATATTTATTAATTACATAACAGGATAGGTACTTATAATAAAGTAAATTGATGCTTAGTATAATGATTTTAATAATATTAATAAAATTATACTTAAAATAATTGTATTAATATTGTTATTATTATACTAAGCATCGATCTACATTATAATATATCATCTAGTATAATATGAATATAACTTATTATTATAATTGTATATCTTATATTTTTATTATACTATAGAACTTATAAGATTAGTATATCAGAGTGAATATATATTATTCAATAATTGATTAAATACTAAGTAGGTCCTATTCAATCATAATAAGTATAATACTTAATATTTTCCTATATAAACTTGAATATTATAGCTAAATGATCATATTCAATATATATATATATTAGGTTGGAGTGAAATTTGAAATAATTATGGCGATATGGTTATGACTCGCGATAGTGATGTAACGTTATATGTTGAGTTAAATAATGTCACTAATTCCTACCTATTAATAAATCTATTTTAAATATATGATATTATATAATTATATTGTAGGTGTACTTGAAATACAAGCGATAACAAATAAACTATTGGAGAAAGAATCTGATGTAAGCGCAAAAAAAACTGGTGCTAAACTTTGAATAATAATATATATTATAGATAATTCTTGATTCAAACTAAATATTAACTCGTAAGAAAATATATATTAATGTTAAAACTGTATATATATAGAAATAATTTCGTTCTGATAATAATTAATATACTGGATATAAATATGCTTCCAAATTTTAATTTTGTATACAATATTAATATTATATGTTTTAATAATAAATTAAATTCAATTATATTTTATTATATCTTATAACATATCTATAAAGTAGAGATTGTTAAATAAATTATATTTATTAAAATAGGTTAAATACACTTAAGCGTGATAATTGTAAGTAGTACTTTACCAAAATCATGTCATTGATTATGATATACTTTTAACCCATTTTCAATACTTCCAATACCATATCATGAATATTTCTTACTTAGGTTTTTTATTAATTTACATATTAATAGATATTATTAAATATTATAATAATAGTGTTCCTATTTACATGTAGATAGATAGATAGATAGATAAATCAAAAGTGTATTGAATTACTGGTTATATATAAAGAAAGTTGTACTTATATATAAACATATAATTATATAACATATATAAACAAAATATATAAATGTGATAACATGTTACTGCAGTAAGACAAAACGACACGATACAAAAAAATAAGAAATAAACGAGGAGAAGTAAAATAAAAATAAAACATTGGATTATACGAGCCGTTGAAATATGAAATGTTATATATATAGAGGAAAGTAACCGAATACGGACAGTGCCTGAATATGGACACTCTCGGTATCTCAGAAACCATAAATCCTACAAAAAAATGTAATGAATAACATATTTATAATTATATAAATAGTCTAAAAAGGTATTTTTTTATTTTTTTATTATTCAAAATATTGCACATATATCCATATAAACTGATTTTTTTAATACGTTTTTAAATTTATGAAAAAAAATGTAAACTTAAAATCTTCTCAAGAATATACAAATGTATTGATATAAAATATGACACCATATTATTAAAAAATAAAGCATTCTAAAATTATATGTATAATTTCTATATTTGTTATCAAATATTCATTAAGTTATAAGCATATATCTAGAGGACATATAAATCCCTAATACAGATATTCTATAAGTCATAATACCCTATAACCAAATAACGCGCTTCGAGTTAACTATTCTAATTTCAATAAAAATCGCGTGCTTTATAATATTAATTCCACCAATGAAGATAAATCTTAAATTATTATTATTTATATATTAAGCATATATTATTAATTAATAAAATTAATAAAATTAATAAAAATTAATAAAGTAATTATTAATTAAATTAGAATAAATTATTCATAAAATTAATTATAACTAATGTAATTGTAATTTGTCTGATTGATTCATCAATCAGATATAGTTTATCTAGTGGTATGTAGGTTTTCCGTATTATAATACAGGATGCCCGTATTCGGACATGGGTACCGAATACGGACTCCCCCATAATCTATGGAATTAAAAGATTAAATAAAATTTTAAAATCACAATAATATCTATAATCATATAATATTAATATATTGTAATTTTTGAATACAAATAATGAATCATAAAATATTAAGACAATTTATTTTTAAAGTGCCCGTATTATGTTACTTCCCCCTGTATATATTGCTTACTTGCTTATTTCGGGATTCTTGTTATTGATTCCCTGACATTTATTGACTTCCAAAAATCACGATTCATCATAGCCGATCGTAGATCATTTTCTCTTAGACCGGTATCACGCTACAGAGTCTTTATATATGAATCAGGTTGTATTCCTCGCCTTCTAGTTCAATGGATTGGCTCATCCGAAACTACCTTGTCTTCCCTTCGTAGGCAATGGAGGCACACTTTAGTCTTCTTCTTCTGGTCGTGTTTGATAATCTTTCTAGTGCCCCATAAAGTATTTCATTCTTGATTTTATTTTTCCAGTGGATATTTAAAACCATTCTCAGAATTGTGGTATATGTCCCATCCAGATTTTTGAGTAGTGAGTTTATTAAGGTCCATGTTTCACAGCCGTATAACAGAACAGATTCAACAGTTGCAATCATTAGCCTAATTTTGAACTTCCTACCTAGTTTTGAATTCCAGATGTTTATCATTTGATGGTAGGTTCTACAAGCTTACGCTTTTCTGATTTTGACATCTTTTTCGCTGCTATATACCCATGCCCCGATATATTTGAAATCTTCAACTCTTTTCAAGTATGTTCCACCTATAGTCTTGATATCAAACTGTTTGTTGTTATTGTATGACATGTACTTTGTCTTGCCTGTATTCATGTTTAGTCCTATACATTTTGCTGATAGCTCGACTCTTCTTAGCACCTAACTAACTAATGCTATATCGTCCGCAAACTACATGTCGTTGACTATTATGTGTGGTACCCTTCTTCTTTGTATCTTCCTTAGTTGGAAACCAAGCTTTTATTCCCATATATATATATATATATATATATATATATGTATATAATCTGCACATCACTATCATACATATAAGAAGTAGTATTGCATTCATGATAATATTATATACATATTTTATATAATATTCTAAATAATAACTTCACTTTAATTTTCAGTATATTTATAGTTATTCATGGGTGTTTGTGTTTACTATAATTAAATATGATTACTTTAACATCAGAGATTTTCTTAAGGATAAATCACAAAATATTGCTTCGTGAAATGCTACGCAAAATATTTGTGTTCTTTGAAAGTTTTCTACGATTAAATTGATTTTATAATTCTTAAATTATATATTAATATATAGAGGATATTGATAATGATACATGATTAACTGGATACAAGTATTACCTCTATATATTCATATACTAGTTCATCAAGTTCGCCTTCATTACAATTTCAAAGCTTACTTTAAATTATATAGATTACTTACCATAAATTGCGATTATTAAAGAAACTAATTTAACTATATGTCTTAAGGAATTTCTTATGCACTAATTATTGTACAGTTCACATATAACTAATAATGTAATCTACTTTAAATAATTTCATATGGACAATTACTTTGGGAAGAATACTTTGTACAAAACTATACATTGTACACTGTACAATGTACAGTGTACAACTCTGTTATATGAGTAATGTTTGCATATATACAATAATATAGTAACAATTCTTATAATAAATAATAAAGTATTACAATATAAAGATATATTATAATATTTATATAAAATGTTTAAATATATCAAATGTATAATACATATTACTAGTTTATAATATACACTCTATATATATTGAATGTTTATTTAGACAATTAAATAAATCATAAATGATTTCTCAAAAGTGTATATAATAGAATACAAATAATAAAAGTAGGTAAACAATAAATACTAATACTAATAATACAATAAAATAGAATAAGCCGTACGGAAATTAATTAATAAAATAATAATGACAAACAATATTAGTAATTCAGGTTCCCAACTGAGATCAATTGTTGTATATATTTCATGAATGTTTTATGCGATTTTATGGATCTAATATAGGGCGGGAGTGAATTCCATAGCTTAGGACCAATATAACTCAGTGCCCGAGTATTCATTTTTGAGGGACGTAGAATAGGGGTAGATAGAAGGTGAGATGCATGGTTTCTAAGTGATGGAAGGGGAGCTCTTTTTACAAGAGAAGCAGAAATATATGAAGGGCAATTTGATGAGTATATTGAGGAATGAACAATAGATAATATGCGATAGGCAGAGCGTTTGTTAAATGTGAACCATGGAGATAGGTGTTGGTATGAGGAAGTAGAGGAATGATCTCGAATACGTAGGTTATATGTTGTACGGATTGATGAACGAATAACTCGATTTAAGGGAGAGATAGATGATAATGGAAGATTTATAAGGATTGAGGAACAGTAATCTATTCGTGAGAGTACAAGGGAATTAACTAGAGTTTTAGTAAGAGATACAGTAATTGATTTTCGTATTTTTCTAATTCTAAATAGATGATAATTTGCAGATTTAGTGATGGCAGTAATATGAGGAATGAAGGAAAGAGTAGAATCAAAAATTAAACCTAAGTTAGATGCAGTAGGAGAAGGAGATATTAAAATATTATCAATAAGAAAAGGAGGGAATTAAGTTGGTGATGGAGAAAGATTCAACAATTTAGTTTTGGAGGTATTAAGGAGAAGATTATTAGAAATAAGCCATTCTTTAATGTCATTAGCACAATTAGAGAGTTGATTATTGAGACCTGGTGATGAATTAATTGGAAGAAACATATATAGTTGTATGTCATCTGCATAAAGATGGTAATATATATTTGGATATTTAGATATTATGGATGGTAATGGGTATAAATAAATTGAGAAAAGTGAAGGACCGAGTACTGATCCCTGGGGAACACCATATTTCATAGGAGAAGGGGAAGAAAAAGAATTATATATTTTTACACTGCTACTACGGTCAAATAGATATGAAGTAAACCATGAGAGAGCAAGGTCTCTAACTCCAAGCAGGTGTAGACGGGACAGTAGAATTTTGTGATCAAGCGTATCGAAAGCACTGGATATGTCCAGCATTACTAGTTGACAGCAGTTTTTAGTATTAAGGGTAGAAGTGATTACATCAATTACGTTTAGTAGTGCTGTTTCTGTGGAGTGTCCTCGGCGAAAACCACTTCGTTGAGGAATATGGATATTATTTGCCGTTAAATAGGAGATTAGTTGACGAGAGACAACTCTTTCCAAAATTTTACTCACCAAAGGTAGATGAGAAATTGGGCGATAATTGAGAAGTGAATCAGGATCGAGTGAAGGTTTTTTAAGAATGGGAGTGATTATTGCTTGTTTAAAAATTGAAGGTACAGTACCGGAATTTAGGGAATATGAGATGATGTTACAGATAGTTGGACATAGATAATCGGAGTAAAGTTTAAAAATAGATAGTGGAACAGGATCGGAGGGAGATATCGAAGAGGATGCATTTAGTAGTTTAGATATGAGAGATATATGCGGCGGACGAAAAAAACTTAAGAAAACAGATATAGGTGAGGTAACTATGATTGAAGGATAATTGGCAGTAAGTGTATGGTTATTGATCTTTATTATGATGGAGTCAATCTTATTAGAAAATGTTTTGGAGAAAAGACAGCTTAATTGTAATGGAGAAATGTTAATCATAGATGGTAGTAATGCTGGTTTTGGGGGAGATAACAACTTATTAGCTAGTCTGAAAAGTCGTCGGTTATCAGAAGCAAGATCATTTATAACCTGAGTGTAATAGCTAGATTTGGCATAGGAAATTTCTAACTTGTAGATCTTACGTTGCTCAATGAATGAAGCTATAGAAGATGAAGATATCAAGGATATGTATATTCTTTCAGATTTACGAAGTGATCGTTTCAAGGACATGAGGTGGGAAGTAAACCATGGGGTATCATATTGTAGAGTTACTGATATAGTTTTTGAAGGCGCATGTTTATCGATAAGATGGGATAGTATGTTATTTAATACAACTGGAGAATAACAGTAGTCACCTAAAGCAGAATGTAAGTCAGCTAAGAATATCATGGAATTTATATTCTTAATGGGTCTGTATGTAATACGTGTTTTCTGATTAAGAGTGATAGTAAAGTTAGTTTTGAATGAGATAAGGAAGTGATCGGAAAGTAGATCAAGCCTAGAAATATTACTCACCATGAATTCAGAATGGAGAGAACTGGAGAATACAAGATCAATAATATTGCCATTTATATTAGTTGGGAAATTGACATGTTGTGATAGGGATAATGAATTTGTTAAATTAGTGAACATAATATGTGGATTTGAGGTAGCATTAAAATGATAGTTGAAATCACCAAGTATAATAGGGTGGTATGTGGGTGAACTTATGAGATCAGTAGCAAGATCGTTAAACTCACTTAGAAAGGAAGCGAATTCTGGTTTTGGCGGTCTATAAATGACAGTAATGGATATAGATTTGTGTTTTTGGGTGAATGATATGGTTAAGCAGTCAGAGTAGGAGAAGTTATGGGATATGGATATACATGGTAAATGTAGAGAAATTTTTACGAGGAAGCCAACCCCACCACCACGACCTGATAATCGTGGCGATAAGATTAATGTATAACCAAAATTGTGAAATAGGGCAAATATGTCGGAATCATCTTGAGAGATCCATGTTTCCGTTAAAGCAATAATACTAAAATTGGACTTTTTAAGGAATTGTAATAAGAGTGAGGCATTGGAACGAAGAGAACGAATATTTATTAGGGCAATGTGTTCAGATAGTCATGCAGATTTAGTTAGAGATGGTGTAGATATATGATTAGATTTTAGTGAATCAACAACTGGGACACTTAGGATGGTGGAATTATTTAAATCAATAGATGGAGTTGATGTTACAGGAATATAAGGGGAGTTGGAATTTTCAGATGGATTATTAGGTGTGGGGTCTGAATTAGTATTAATGGAGATTAATAAATGAGGGAACGGAAGATTTAAATTTAAGGTAGGAAGATTCCCAGTGAATAAGGAGAGTTGGAGGTATGGTAATTGGTGGAAGAGACCAGTCAATATAATTATATATAAGTCGTAATTCAAATGACTTTGTATATGTATTAAATATAGGTTTAGTATGTATAGGGGTTAGTTTTAATATATATGCATGATAAAGGATTTTACCTAATAAACGGGTTTTATAAGGTAGGGAATTTCGTATGTATAGGTGTTAGAATCGGGGATTAACTTTAGTAGATCTAAATCTACTGAAAAACATGTCACAAAATGATTTACTAGAGAACTGGATGATTGCATTGTTGTGTTTAAATTTGACTATAGAAATACATATTTTAGGCAGTAGCATATGTATAAGGATTGATGAAATGAATTCAGTATTCATATCAGAGGGATTTAAATGTTCAATGACAAGTGAATTGTTACAAATAATATTATTTAGTTGAAGTTTACGAGGTATGGGAAGAGTATAGGGTATGGTAGAAATATGAGGTACACGGTGGACGATAGGAGATTTAATAGGGGTAGGAGAGGAAGATGATATAATAGCAGATGCAAACGATTTATGATAAGGGACAGGTGATTGGATATTAGCGGTTATAAAGGATGGGGGGAAAGTTTTAAGTTCCATAAGTTTGGGAATTCGTAATTGGGCAGGTATAGGAGGTCGGATGAGGGGATTATTACGATGTATAGGAGTAGGGGTAACTAGAGGAGAGGAGATTGTAGTAGATGTATTTGATGAGGTGTTTAGGAGGCAAGAGGGACATGTAAATGTGAAATTAGGGGAAGAAAAAATGGCAAGGGCATATGATGGAGGGGGACCATTGATATGAGTCCATGATTTGGATATAATTGATGCTGGGAAGAGGCATACATGGTGGTAGAATGATTTACACGAGCTACATGGTAGGTCAGAGCTAGAAGCAGGTTCATTGCAATAATGACATACAACTGCCATTATATATACACTTGCTAGCAAATAGATGACCTCGAGTAACGTAATATATATATAGGTATTATATAATAATATAGTAAGCAGTGAAATGAAGTCGACTCCACGTATATGATAGATTCTCCGGTATGGTGGAAACTCTTCGTGCGGGTAGATTCTACGGATAGGCGACCGATTCTTCAGTACATGACCAGTACCTCGAAAGATTAAGGACAATGAGGGCAGCGAATAGAACACGTGAGTAGTTACATAACCTCAGTGAAAAAGGGTAGTCCAGCTACCCGTGCATGAAGTCCTAGGGGATATCTCCAGGAACGTAGAGCGTAATGTACGATCTTGTATAGTGCACACTATACACAGTGTACACTATACGAAACACAATATGTGTAGTGTATAGGATTTAAATATAATGTGCCTAATATTATTGATAAATTCTATAGAAATCAAATAATTGTGTATGAATAGAAATTGTTATGCTACATTTGTATGAATTAAAACACGTCTGGTCAGTTCGAATGCAAAAGTAAAAGTGTAAATATATAACTAAATATATATATATTATAATAATGTAAATAGAATTATAATTAAATTATAAATACATCAAAGGTTTTAATATTGTTTACAAATTGATTTTAATATTAAGTTTTATAATTTTATTCTATAAATAATATTTCATTATTATAATCCGATATCATTAATAATTGTATATTAATTATATATATGTATATCATCTTACAAAATATAGGGGAAAGTCTCCGATTACCGACCCCTAAATGATTAGTTGTAATAACTTATTCAATTACTATTAATAGTAAATATATTTATTTGAAATTTTGTAATTTGAGTAATATTATGGCAATGAATAATGTGGCTATTTTAAATTTTTGATATAATTATATTTATAAGAATAAACAGGGGGGTCGGAAATCGGATAAATGTGCCTAATACCGACCCCCTTCCCTAATATCGACCCCCTAAAATAATTGTGGTATAAATAATTGTAGTATTATAATATCCAATAAAAATAGTAGATATACATAACTATAATTAATTCACATGCCGTAATTTATTTTGTATTGAATTTATGTTTTAATAGTAATATTAAATTTAAATTTTAACTTTATAGTAATTATATTAAAATAGTGTATATTATTATTTAATATTTATTTATTAATCAATATGTATATAAATAACTGGAATCATGAATCCTAAATCTATGTCAATAATACACAAACAAGTTATAACATAATTTAAAGTAAAATACGGATCTATTTTGATTAGATATTATAAATCACATGGGGTCGGTATTAGGGTAATTTAGGGGGTCGGTAATAGGAAAATCATATGGGTTACTATAATTAATATATATTGGTTAATAGTTATTCAAATTAAATTATTTTTATAATCGTTATAAACATTTTATTGATCTACAATATTATGCACAACATTAAGTGTTCTTTTAATTAATAAAGTATTTACAATGATTTAAAAAAAGTTATTATTCAAATATTAAAAAAGTAAAAACAGAATATTACATTTTATCAAATAACAATTGTAGGATTACATATTTTTTTAAACAAAATACATAATCATATTTATCATTAAATTACTAACAGTCATGTATATATCATTTTTTGATTACTCTTATATTTACTGAGATACGAGAGGGGATCGGTATTAGGAGGGGGTCGGTAATCGGGGACTTTCCCCTAATTGATCATTTATATAATTGTATCAAACTATATTTCCAGAAGTGAATAATTTGTATTAGTCATTTGTATGTCATTTTTATATATAAGTACGTACGAAATTCAACTCCGAGAAAACATAGAGCCATATTCTATCAAAGTAGCCAGACCAGTACAAATACACCGGTAAACTAAGGTCGAAACGAACTCGACAAGATCACCGATTAGGTGTTATGGAAAAAACCGTGTAACCTACGGACTAGTGTAGCCCAATGCAACTATAGTTTCCTTGAATGATAATGATAAAATAAGAATCTATTCCGACATGACAAAGCTAAACAAAGCTTTCATAAGAGAGATACGTCCAATTGCTACAGTAAATATTAGTTTAGCACTGGTGAAAGGGAAGGTGTTCAGTAAACTGATCGCTAACTCTGGATTCTGGTAAATACCATTGCATAAAACTGAAGCCGGAAGTTAACAACATTATTAACACCGTGGGGAAGATACGTATGTTCTTTAGTATCAATAGTATTATTATAAGAATTCTTAAGCTATTGTTTGGTCTGACGTTAGCGCCAGAAATCTTTGCAAAGGAATTAATCTCTAATTAGTAAAATAACAAGATGATGCGAAGATATCGTAGTGCACGAAGACCATATATCGTGATGGGAAATAATAAAGCAGAGTACAACGGAAACTCGAAAGAAGAATAAAGGAATCGGGAATAACTTTAAATGAAGATAAATGTAAAATTAGACAGGAAGGGGTCGAAGGGTTTCGAATAAAATATATTATGAAAAAATGGAATAAAAGTAGGCCACATGGTACAAGGTATACTAGAATATCGTGCATAAAATATATAAATGGGGTGAGAAGTTTCTTGGGAATGGTAAACCAGTTCGTAAAGTTCTCCCCTAGCAAGTATCGGTGTTTCTCTAAGATAACTACTGCATAAAAACGTACCATGTGTATGGAATGAGGTATAACAAGCTAGCTTCAGCATACTAAAAGAGGAATTAATAAATACGATAACTTTTAATTACTTTTAATAATCAAAGATGACTATATTAACTACGGATTTATCCCAATACGGAATCGGAGCGGTGCTATCTCTACAAGATGAAGACGGAATTAGGAGAATGATACCTTGCGGAGACCGAACGAAGATATGCGGTTACGGAGAAATAAGCGCTAGGAGTCGTATGGGGTCTGGCAAATTCAACCACTATATTAGTGGCGCACCGATACTAGTGGAAATAGATCGTAAACCTTTAGTATCTTTTCTGGAATGCAAGAAGATATAAAAAGTCCGGATACGAATACAACGTTTCAGGATACAATTGATGAAGTAATCAGTAAAAATGAAACACATAGCCGGAAAAGACAATATCACGGCTGACGCGCTATCCAAGTATCCAAGTATCCAGGTATCCAGGTATCCATATATCCAGATATACAGGTGTCCAGATATCCAGGTATACAGGTGTCCAGATATCCATGTATCCATATATACATGTGTCCATGTATCCAGGTATCCGGGTATCCAGGTGAGAAAACCGAAACGACAGCCCAAATATAATTTGAAGAATTTTCAACAAATTCTTTCATTCTCGGGGAATTACAAAAGGTCAGATATTTGATAAATCCACAAGAAAACGATAACGAAATAAATGGTAATATATGTATGGAAAGAGGGTATAAGTGAAACGTTGGGGAAATTACTAGACAAGTTATATAGCCTTTACAGCTGGTTCCCGTACAAAGTTCCTTGGAAACTGTTGGTACTGACATATAACAATTTATAACGAAATATTTAATAGTTTTAGACTATTACTGTCGATACATCGAGACGATAACACTGAAATATGAAAGATCTATGACAATCGTGAACGTCACGAATTCAATATTTGCCGGGCACCGAATCCGACAAAATGTGATATACGATAACGGCAGACAGTATAAGTCGGCAAAATTGAGGGATATCCCCATAACATATGTTGCAAACACCTACAAATTCACACGCATAATGTAATCCCCTAAATACCCGAGAGGAAATGGTTTGGCATAGAGAGCCGTGAAAACTATAAAACAGATTCTTGAGAAATAGGTAGACCCGAATACAGGATTACTCAGTTATTGAGGAGTACACCACTATAATTCGGATTATCGCCGTTAGAACTTATAATGAATCGTATACTATAATATATACTATAGTGCATATATGCACTACCCTTCTTGAACTAACACAGATGATGACTCACAATGATCACGATAGGTTTATCGAAGACGTGAGAACGAATAAAGCGAAAGAAAAGAGATACCACGATAACAAGTTTTCCCTCGAAAAACGGATCCAGGAGTAAGTGTATCTATGGGATTTGAAACGTTCTGGAGTCATCCGATATAGAGGATCAGATTAGGAGGACCGAAGTAGAAGTTGTATCGTTGAAACCGATAAACAAACCGTAAGAATAGACATCAGGAATATAAACGATAGGAATTTACATTTAAAATTACGAAAAATAAATAAATTACAGATATATGAAAGGAAAAATTGCTTTTAGTATATGTATTATATAAAAAAATCTTTAAAAAAAATATTTAAAATTTTTTTTTTAATAATTAAATATATCCAACGGAAATTTTAATTTATTTTTAATTTTTTCTAAATCAAAAAAAATATATATAAAAAGGAATAATACAAATATATTTTTTATATCATCATTATATGAAAATAAAATTATAAATATTAATAAAAAAATAGCATATACTTTTTAAAAAAAAGTATATTTAATGAGCATTTTAACAAAAAATTAATTTTGTTGTAAACTATAGTTGTAAAAAAAATTATTTGTTAGAAAAATAAATATTTTTTTTGTATTATACCTTGTAGATATCCAGTATAAGCTCATAGCATAGTTTGATGCTTAAATTAATTAAAATAATTTATCGAAAAAATAATCGAATAAATTAAAAATTAATATTAATATAAAAATTAAAAAAAATTAAATTAATGTTAAATTTTTACTTCATTTTGTATTTTATAAAATATTAATATATTAATATTATAATATATGTATACACGTATATGTCAAATATTTTATTTGTATGTCAACTTACACAAATACATAGAATATATAAATTAAGTTAATTAGAAATTTACATTGAATCATAAATAAAATACTTCTTCATTAAAGTGCACTATATCAAATATTTTGTGATGAAACTTCAAAAATATGTTTAATATAACATTTATAACCTACTATGTGAGCGAGCTAGCAACACTTTCAAAAACTGTATACCCTAGTACCCCGTATTGTATTAAGCGTTAGGGAATATATTGGTGACAGTAGATAGTTGAAACGTGTCAATCGAATAAAGTGTTGAAAAATACCAAAGAATATTTATTAAATTTTAAATATATTAGTTATTGTAAAAATACCAAGAATATAATGATTTAGCCGGCATTTGTCTGTTTGTAAGGTTATAACTCATCCGGGCTTTTATCAAAACTCTGACAGATATACATATAATGGATATTATGTATTTAGCTCTACATGGGTTGAATCGTTCAAGCAGATATATATATATATATATATATATATATATATTAGGGTGAAGTGAATTTTGAAATACGTATGGTGGTCTCAGACCACTGGTCTGGTTCAGGAGTCGCGCTAATGTGCAGTCAACGCAAAAATGGGAAGTCAATAATTTATTTGTGCAGTCAATTTTGTGCAGTCAATTTTTCAATGTTTAGTAATAATATTTGTATTATTCTAATTAATTTGAGGCAATATGTAAGATGCATACCATGCGGGGAGTTTCCTGATATTGTTACATTACTAAGAACAAAAGATAACCAATAACAACTGATTGTTGTATTATATATAGAAAAGCATACCATTATGAAGCATCTAAGTTCTGAATATCATAACAAATGTATTATTGCTTATCAAAAAAAAGAGTGAAGGGATAAAACAATCAGATAAGACACCACAAGCAAACTAATATCAAAGGCAAATAGTGATTTAGCTTATAAGATAGGATCTTTATTTATCATGGTGTATTAATTTATTAATTTATTAATTTATTTAATAAATTTATTTAGGTAAGGTAGGGTAGGCACTGGAGTTAAAATGTGTTAAATAATTAAATGTTACCAATATTTTTTTATTATGTATTATCCAAGTTCTGTATTTTATTTATAATATCCTTAAATATTTGTTAATATTTTTGAGTATTTCTATCAATATAAAGTGTTTTAGGAGTAATAAATTTATAAATATATTTTGTATTTATATAAATACAGTAAAACCTCTCTATAAGAAACTATTTTTTTTCACTACTTTTTTTCTTATAGAGAGGTTTTCTTATAAAGAGGTTTTTACTTTACCAATGATTTTAAGAATTAATTTATAATTGAAAATTCATTATATAACCTATAGGTGATATATATATATATATATATATATATATATATATATATATATATATATATATATATACTATAAATATTCAAATGGACTCGAAAATTACAGATTCGACTCGACATTTTTTTACTAGGACTCGAGATTTGGACTCGAGGACTCGACATTTTACAACCCTAATATATAGTATATTTATTTTGTATACTGTATTGTTTGGGCTTAGACATGTTAATACATAATGAAATTTTATTTGATTTACATTAGAAATTATAAATGAATAATCATCGTTGATGAATATAATATAATGAATATTATAATAATCTATTATTTAACAATTCATTGTATAATATAATAAATTGTATCATCAATACATTTTAATGATATAATAACATTTATTAATAAATTTTAATAAATTTATGGATATACAATATCATTTATTAATTAATTTGAATAAATTCAAGGATACAAATAACATTTATTAATTAATTTTAATAAATTTATGGATATACAATAACAAATATTAATTAATTTTAATTCATTTCGAGTTATTTATGTAATATAATATTTGTAAGAAAAAAAAATATCTTATATAATAATTAATTTCTATAATTGTTATCAATATACAATAATTCTATTTATATATAATTATTTTGTATACAATAATTTTCTTATAAAGAGGTTTTTCTTATATTTTTCTTATAAGATTTTCTTATAAAGAGGTTTTTCTAATAAAGAGGTTTCTTATATAGAGGTTTTACTGTACTTGTAATATGTAATCTTATATTACGATTTATTAGAGTAATCGTTTAATTTAAAAATTTCTAGATTTATTTTAGCATATATCATAGATTAAATAGCATTAAATAAATAAACAAATCATGTATTATATATTTGTTTTTATATTGTATATTTTATATAGTTGCATATTTGTACATATTATCTATGATTATTTATGTAAAAACTTTGAATATCATTTTCTCCAGTTTTTACTTTTTCACTTAGTAACCACATGTAAATGCCTACTACTTTTTTAATTTATATTATTTTTATCTGAAATTTTTACTGTAAATGTATAACATGTACACCAATATAAATTAATCTTGGTGTTATATTATATTTTATATTAATTAAATAAATAATAATTATGTATGATTATGTAATATATTTATAATACAAAATATTCATCGTTTTTAAACTGTTTTATTTCATACTTTTAAATTAATTATATTTATGAAATTAATTTATATAGATGAATTTGGATAGTATCTATTGAATAAAAAAATTATGTAATTATCTTTATTAATTTTTTATCCCAAACTTTTTCGGTGGAGCTATAAATAGAATGGTATAGATGAACTTCAGCGCCTGCCCTTATGATAAAAATAAGTTGGTTTTATCTGAATATTATTTCCCTGCTAGAGCAGTTGTGAATATGATGGCATCACAATTTAAATATAATTCTGGTGATAATATTATTACGAATACCGATTTACAATATCTGACTGTTAAATAATTAGTATACATTATAATAGATACATATATGGAAATATTAGAACTACAAAATGCTACCACAATATCTCTTCGGTCAGACGGTAGTGTAGATATATCTACAAATAGGACATATGTATGTTGATAAGATATACACACTTGCGAAATTAATAGATACATTTGGAAACGAATCGATTATATTTTTATATTTGGAATGTAGAGCTCGTGGTATATTTAACAAAATGATTAAATCAATGTAAAATCTACTTGGAAGTAACGTAACAAATTTAATAATGAAAGAGGTTTCATCGTTGGTGACAGATGGTACATTTGTAAATACAAGACATAATAATGGTTTATGGGAGATATTTTAAGATTATAGATTGGAGAAGTTTAGCAACCCTTGGATCCTCTACTTATAATATGGTATTGTGCACACAAGTCAATCCTGACATGGAAGGCAGCAAGCAATGATAGAATGATACATCTGGAGTCAGATGCAGAGAGTTAAAAAATATTGCATAGTACATTAACCTTATTGTTTGCTCTTTTCCAAAAATATTTGAAATACGAAAGAGTGAATTCAATCACCAATTAGTTGAAAGCATATTAAAATCATGGAATGCATTACTAATGTATTTTAATTCAACGACATGCAATGCAGCCCGTGGATTTTCAACATACATTTGAAATGAACATAATCTTCATCTATTATGCTCTATGGCTGATTTAATAATTATATTCTCTCGATATCAAAAAAAGATGCAATCCGATTCGACTACGATATGTGATATTCATCAACAACTTAATAATATTGAGGTTTGTCATATTTATATATTTAATATTGCAGTATAGAATACCTATAGCCCCTGCTATTCAGAGTGAAATAATAATAATAATTTGTAACTTTAATAGATTATGCTGAATACATTATTAACAATGATTTAATTGGCGGATGGGTTAATAAGTTAATCGAACCAATTGAAAAAACCAATAGTATTAATTACTTGAAATGAATTGAGTTGAAGAGAATAAACAAGCGTGAAGTAATACATAATTTATATTTATCTGAAATGAGAGATATATCTGCAATAAAAGTAGAACTTATAAACACTTTAGTATCTAATATTAAGGAGCGATTTACAACAGATATTTTCATCAGATATTGTCATATTTACAAAACTTGAACATTTTATTAAATTAAAAGAATAAGTAAACATAATTCAATTACATACTTTGATAAGTGCTGATTTGAACTTAATAGATTATCCTTAAAATATAACGATTTAGTATTACATTTAGAAATTAAATCTTCGTGAACTTGTTATAAAGCTATCAAGGTAGGAAATGTATAAATCCTATGTATGAAATAGACATAAAATATACTTAATATAAATTTATTATTTTCCAGTATGGTAAATGATTACATTGTGTTTTACTTATAGTATAATTATGTGCGCTAAATCACGTAGTGCCGATGTGTACATTATTATATTTGCAAATAATGTGCTTAAGTCTGTACATAGAAATATAATGAAAATGAGAAACTGAGAATAATCAATTATTTATTCATTATAATATGCAGGATCTTGAAAATTGGAATCCAAGAACTGCGGTATTAGCTTGGCTAGTTATTTAATTAAAATTCATTAATAATATTATAGCCTTCATTTAATGAAATTTCAGATTAACTTAATATGTTTAGGATAAATAAACGAAATCATAGACAACATTATACAGAGCCTGGTAAAACCATCGATTTAAATAATCTTTATTTATATCGATGGATAAATACAAGAGTATTTCAAGGTATTTTTTTCTGGTGCAGGAAAACATAAAGGAGAAGAAGAAAGTGAAATTCCGTTTAACAATACAATTCTAAATATAGCACAATAAATAATAAACATAAACGATTCATCTTTAAAATATTTTGTAGTCATACGTTTTTACTGTAATTATCAGTATTTCAACTTACATACATATATATTAATATATCTACCTATGCATTATAATAATTATATATAACTATTAAAACTATACAATATTAATTTATAAATTATTATTAATAATTATATATGTATTTGCAGTCAATATTATTCCTTAATGAGACCACTGGTCTGGTTATGTCTCGCGATAGTGATTTAAGGTTATATGTGAATTTAATGAAATTACTGAACACCTCATATACCCTTAAATCTCTATCGCTCCACCCATATGATTAATATATATATATATATATATATATATATATATATATATGTGAATGCTTGCGATGTGCAATGAACACGGCTATTACAGATAAACTTACATGTTACTAGAGATTCTAATAACAACACTGACTTATGACGGTGTATGCTTGTCTCATAATTAAGGTTGGGCATGGCGAGTTTTAGCTGTCCATTGCTATCAGAGGTAGACCGCGTCTCTTTATTGTTGTTAGTATAGGTTATGTCCTTGTATAGGTGACCTGCGAACTTGTGCTGTATTTTCACGTGTTACACGTTGATAAGGACATGTTAGAAGCGTGATATTTGCGTCAGTGCATGGTATCGTTACGTATGTTCAAATAACTCTATCGGAATGTTGCGATATCAGCGAATTGAACGTAATGTACGTTGAGACATATCAAAGGACATCTGTTTTGTCGTGTGCCAGTAGTGATTGGATCGTAAGGTGTTAACTCTTACAGGCAATGCAATAGCTATTACCTAGGGTATTGTACTACTTCGGTGTTATCAAGGTTATGTCCTGTAACCGTAGTCTATTATGACAGTACTACATAGGTCCATCAGCTGCCGTAAGCGTATCGATATATCTTAAAGTGTGTTGATGACACTAGAATGTAGACTATAGTTCTGTATTGTAAGACAAGTATGCATTGGTGGCATATTTCCATTCTCTCTTTATCGTTGCGAGCATATATGTCGGCTGATTCTTTATAGTTAATTTATTTTATATGCAAGCCTGGAAATTTGCATAGATGATGGTATGCCTTCAATTACGAAGTGTTCTGAATAAGACAGATCCGCTAATAATTGATAGTACAGTGAGTTGAATGGGTATCTAGAAGGTTAAATATTGCCATCGTTATATATATATATATATATATATATATATATTTGTCTGCTGTCTATGGCTCAGTGGGACAACCAAAAGCTAATAAGCCAGAGGTCCTGTGTTCGACTCCAGGCAGTTCCTGTATTGTATTCAATATATATATATATATATATATATATATATTTGTAATACAAAATTCAATACAAAAATATTATTATATTATACATATACACATATATACATATATTAATATATAAAATATAATTATCTGAACTCCAACATTACTCTGAAATTTCATCATAATATGCATACAATTATTCTGAAAATCACGTATAATTTATTATTATAAACAAGTATTATTTGTAACGGTATATTTTTTATGTCTGATCCTTCACGTGTAAGAAATGTGAAATCCAAATAGAAATAAATACGCGCGTTTAACGGTGAGTTTTGCTGACAACTCGGGTAAACTCGGGTAACTAGTCGGGTAAACTCGGGTAACTAGTCTGGTAACTAGTCGGAACTACGACGACCACGCGACTTTAGCCGAGTTCTCACTGGTGGCAGTGGTACTGTTTTGTCGGGTCCGCGACTTACAAAAAGTATGATTTCTGGTGATTTATCTCGACCGCCTTGGAATACCGAGTGCTATAGACATATTTTTTTGTGTAAAGGATAAATGTAATTTATTAAATTTAATTAACAAATTATCTACGATATAATAACTTTTATGTACTTATTTTTGGATAATAAATGAAGACAATTATTATTTTTTCAGTCTATAATTTCGTAATTATTGATATTCGAATAACATGCATCGGTATTTAATAATTCGAGAACGATGGATATGTATTCGTTCCTAATTAGTTAATATTAATTTAATAATTACCGATAATATTTATTGGTGATAACTTGGAATAATGCTGTTAATAAAGCGTGTCGAATACACAGTTTCCATTGCTCCATTATTTATACTAATATATTATACGTGTGTTTTGTATACGATATTTTGTTTGACAACAAATATATCTTATTAATATAGTATTAAGGGGGTACAAGTGTACGCTCTCCCTTATCAATATAAATGACTCATTTTAAAGTGCATTTTTAATAAGTAACTCTACCATCAGATGCACATCTTGTGTACAAAACTTGTATACTATGATACCTGTATATATTGTATAACTATAGTAAATACATTCTTGTTACTAATTTTTCATTCGCAATAAATTCTGTTAAATAAAATTGAGATTTAATTGTACTACAGGAGTAGCTAATACTACGGGGTAGCTAATACTGCGGGGGTAGCTAATACTACAGGGGTAGCTAATACTACGGGGATAGCTAATACTACGGGGTAGCTAATAATACGGGGGTAGCTAATACTACGGGGGTAGCTAATACTACGGGGTAGCTAATTCTACAGGGGTAGCTAATACTATGGGGGTAGCTAATACTACGGGATAGCTAATACTACAGGGGTAGCTAATACTACAGGGGTAGCTAATACTACGGGGTAGCTAATACTACGGGGGTAGCTAATACTACGGGGGTAGCTAATACTACGGGGATAGCTAATACTACGGGGTAGCTAATACTACGGGGTAGCTAATACTACGGGGGTAGCTAATACTACGGGGTAGCTAATACTATGGGGGTAGCTAATACTACGGGGTAGCTAATACTACGTGGGTAGCTAATACTATGGGGGTAGCTAATACTACGGGGTAGCTAATACTACGGGGTAGCTAATACTACGGGGTAGCTAATACTACGGGGGTAGCTAATACTACGGGGTAGCTAATACTATGGGGGTAGCTAATACTACGTGGGTAGCTAATACTACGGGGTATATAATACTACAGGGGTAGCTAATACTGCGGGGGTAGCTAATACTACGGGGGTAGCTAATACTACAGGGGTAGCTAATACTACGGGGGTAGCTAATACTACGGGGTAGCTAATACTACAGGGGTAGTTAATACTACGGGGGTAGCTAATACTACGGGGGTAGCTAATACTACAGGGGTAGCTAATACTACGGGGTAGCTAATACTACGGGGGTAGCTAATACTACGTGGGTAGCTAATACTACGGGGTAGCTAATACTACGGGGTAGCTAATACTACGGGGTAGCTAATACTACAGGGGTAGCTAATACTACGGGGGTAGCTAATACTACAGGGGTAGCTAATACTACGGGGTAGCTAATACTATGGGGGTAGCTAATACTACGGGGTGGCTAATGCTATGGGGGTAGCTAATACTACGGGGTAGCTAATACTACGGGGTAGCTAATACTATGGGGGTAGCTAATACTACGGGGTGGCTAATGCTATGGGGGTAGCTAATACTACGGGGGTAGCTAATACTACGGGGTAGCTAATTCTACAGGGGTAGCTAATACTATGGGGGTAGCTAATACTACGGGGGTAGCTAATACTACGGGGTAGCTAATACTATGGGGGTAGCTAATACTATGGGGGTAGCTAATACTACGGGGGTAGCTAATACTACGGGGTAGCTAATACTATGGGGGTAGCTAATACTACGGGGGTAGCTAATACTACGGGGGTAGCTAATACTACGGGGGTAGCTAATACTACGGGGTAGCTAATACTACGGGAGTAGCTAATACTACGGGGGTAGCTAATACTACAGGGGTAGCTAATACTACAGGGGTAGCTAATACTACGGGGTAGCTAATACTATGGGGGTAGCTAATACTATGGGGGTAGCTAATACTACGGGGGTAGCTAATACTACGGGGTAGCTAATACTATGGGGGTAGCTAATATTACAGGGGTAGCTAATACTACGGGGTAGCTAATACTATGGGGGTAGCTAATACTATGGGGGTAGCTAATACTACGGGGGTAGCTAATACTACGGGGTAGCTAATACTACGGGGGTAGCTAATACTATGGGGGTAGCTAATACTACGGGGTAGCTAATACTATGGGGGTAGCTAATACTACGGGGTGGCTAATGCTATGGGGGTAGCTAATACTACGGGGTAGCTAATACTACGGGGGTAGCTAATACTATGGGGGTAGCTAATACTACGGGGTGGCTAATGCTATGGGGGTAGCTAATACTACGGGGTAGCTAATACTACGGGGGTAGCTAATACTATGGGGGTAGCTAATACTATGGGGGTAGCTAATACTACAGGGGTAGCTAATACTACGGGGTAGCTAATACTATGGGGGTAGCTAATACTATGGGGGTAGCTAATACTACGGGGGTAGCTAATACTACGGGGTAGCTAATACTACGGGGGTAGCTAATACTATGGGGGTAGCTAATACTATGGGGGTAGCTAATACTACAGGGGTAGCTAATACTACGGGGTAGCTAATACTACGGGGGTAGCTAATACTACGGGGTAGCTAATTCTAAAGGGGTAGCTAATACTATGGGGGTAGCTAATACTACGGGGGTAGCTAATACTACGGGGGTAGCTAATACTACGGGGGTAGCTAATACTACAGGGGTAGCTAATACTACGGGGTAGCTAATACTACAGGGGTAGCTAATACTACAGGGGTAGCTAATACTACGGGGTAGCTAATACTATGGGGGTAGCTAATACTATGGGGGTAGCTAATACTACGAGGGTAGCTAATACTACGGGGGTAGCTAATACTATGGGGGTAGCTAATACTACGGGGGTAGCTAATACTACGGGGTAGCTAATACTACGGGGTAGCTAATACTACGGGGTAGCTAATACTACGGGGTAGCTAATACTACGGGGGTAGCTAATACTACGGGGGGTAGCTAATACTACGGGGTAGCTAATACTATGGGGTAGCTAATACTACGGGGGGTAGCTAATACTACGGGGGTAGCTAATACTACGGGGTAGCTAATACTACGGGGGTAGCTAATACTACGGGGTAGCTAATACTACGGGGTAGCTAATACTACGGGGTAACTATTACTACGGGGTAGATAATACTAGGGGGTATATAATACTACGGGGTAGCTAATACTATGGGAGTAGATTGAAAATAACTAGTATGGCCAACACATATAGAATTATTGTTTATTTCACTATGCATTGACATAGTAGATAGCCTGTACATATCCTGGTGTTCCCTGATTATTACGCATCACTAATACATAGAAAATTACGTTATAAACATAGAGACTATATATATAGACTATAGTCTAGCGCGATAGCATTGTTCATGTGATGACTATTGTCGTGGTGGTTTGTTTCTATTGTTATTGAAATTGTTTATATCTACTGTATAGCATATTAAAAATATTAAATATATGTAAATGTATATACATTTAAATAATTTATAAATAAGCAAAAAAATAAATAATAAAAAAATAATATAACAAACAAATAATATATATATACGTGTATTATAAGTATGTGAAAGTGTACGTATTTATTTCATAATTACAATAACATGTTATCAGCACTTTCGTGTTGCACAAATGTTTTTTCAAATTTTGTCTTATCGTTATCTTGTTGTTTATTGTTAAACTTTTGAACTATGACTACAATGAATATTGTTGATACAAAGGTTATGCAGGCTACCACTATTAAAGCGATGTATTGCGTTGGTTTAGCTTTATCTAAATCATCTTTATCTGTTAAGTATGTACACATGTATGTATAGAATATACATATGTATATATATATATATATATATATATATATATATATTTATTATATTTGTTTCATTAAATTAGATATGCATTTATTTCTCTTGTAGATATTTTAATCTTTTCTAAAATTAAAAGTTCACTATTACATTAAATATATTCTATTCTCACAATGTAATCTTAATTATCTATTTGTTATAACGGTATATATATTTATTCGTGAATAGAATATTCTACTATAATAAAATAATAAATAATCACATATGCATACACATTTATGTCTGGTAAAGAATCATCATCATTACCACCATTAGTAAATACAAATTTACTAACAATATAAATATAAATATAAATAGAATTTAAATATATATTTATATATATATATATATATATATATATATATATATATATATATATATATATATATATATATTTGAGTTATATTATATCAGACAATATTACAAACATGTCGAGTTCATCATTAACGTATAATATCTATAAATAGTCCAAGATAACACACACAATTTATTTAATTTATTTTGTTACCAATTATATACTATCGCTTATTTACTATATTGATATATAGCTAGCAGAAGCTGGAGAATATAAACATATAGAATATATATATATATATATATATATATATATATATATATATATATTGTCCACCATTCATACAATTATACATACACTAGTTATAATAAATTATATTTATAATAATTTTGCAGTTAATAATAATAATAAAACTATTTTATGAAATTTATAATATATTACATTATACTATAATAATTTGTATAGTATATTATAATAAGTGTTAATAATAGTAGTATCTTATTATATACAACTATAGTTTATTATAAGCATCCTATGTATTTTAAATTTATTATCGTATGGAAAGTCTAAAATATAATTAGTTATATATATGTAATTAGTTTATATATATATATATATATATATATATATATATATATTATATATATATGTATATATATAAACCATTTGAACGCGTGTCTGTTATTGGATGTATTGTAGTGTGATTATCAAGATATGTCGTAGTGGTATCATCAGTCGTATCACTGGTGTCATCAGTCTCACCTATAATGATATTTAATATTATTAATATTTTAAATAAATGAAACATAAATATATCATTCAGAATTATACCATAATCTATGATATAGCGCTAAAGTCCGTTAGAACAAATTTAACACAAAAAAACAATCTTTACGTTTAACTTAAAATATATGTAGACTATGTATATAGCTATATACACATAGTTATCTTGAATTACAGAACAACATATATCCGATGTGTGTATAATTATTTTAATATTATAATTTGTTAAATAAAAAATATATCGCCAATATATATATATTCAGAGTATATATGTTCTATACATATATGTTCTATACGAAAATAATATAACACGCCGATGTGAACCTGTATATATGTCATTGATGTAGACATAATTGTGTACGTTGTATATATCAATGATAAAAATCGCATGCTATCCTGCTGCATCGGTGCAATAATTTATATATATATATATATGTATATTTATATATATATATATGTATATTTATATGTATATTTAAATATATATAAATATATATATATATATATATATATATATATATATATATAAATAATATTACTAGCAATCTACTTGGTAATACCTCGGGCAACTCGCAAAATTAATTCCTAGAAAACATTCCAGCGCAATTCCCCTATGTTGTTCACCATGGCACACGGTGTAATATCTCATTGTTATGTTGATTAGATTACGTAACCCCCTTATCCAGCTCAATTCGCAGTCACATACCAGCTTATTATTTCTTATATCGATGTATTTACTGACTCCTGGCACTCTGTTATCGTTATTTAAATAGGAAATAAAAGTTTTTTGGTTTAATTCTTGTAATAGATTCGCGTTGATATATAACCTATGTAGATTGGCATATTTTTCCAAAAATAAATTAAAACTTTTTAATTTATTATGCGATACATTTATTACTAACAAACGTGTATTATAATAAAATAGTAATTCATCGATAGTTGTTAACTCGTTATTTTTTAAATTAATTTTTTTTAATTTCGTTAAATATTTAAATTGATCATCACTTAATGTAGTAAGGTTATTAAATGATAATTTTAAATGAATTAATATACTATTTCTTACAGAAAAACTAAGTTTGTTTAGTTTCACCAATTGTTTCTCAGTACAATAAAACTCAGTTGTATCTTTATTAATTACGTGTTTCTTTAACTCATGATTGTGTATTTGATCAGCTGCGCAAACTTCCTATAGTGGTGTAATAATATATTAGTAAATATAAAATATATTGTACATTGACCCTATAATATATAATAATAATAATAATAATAATAATAATAATAATAATAATAATAATAATAATAATAATAATAATAATAATAATAATAATAATAATAATAATAATAATAATAATAATAATAATAATAATAATAATAATAATAATAATAATAATAATAATAATAATAATAATAATAATAATAATAATAATAATAATAATAATAATAATAATAATAATAATAATAATAATAATAATAATAATAATAATAATAATAATAATAATAATAATAATAATAATAATAATAATAATAATAATAATAATAATAATAATAATAATAATAATAATAATAATAATAATAATAATAATAATAATAATAATAATAATAATAATAATAATAATAATAATAATAATAATAATAATAATAATAATAATAATAATAATAATAATAATAATAATAATAATAATAATAATAATAATAATAATAATAATAATAATAATAATAATAATAATAATAATAATAATAATAATAATAATAATAATAATAATAATAATAATAATAATAATAATAATAATAATAATAATAATAATAATAATAATAATAATAATAATAATAATAATAATAATAATAATAATAATAATAATAATAATAATAATAATAATAATAATAATAATAATAATAATAATAATAATAATAATAATAATAATAATAATAATAATAATAATAATAATAATAATAATAATAATAATAATAATAATAATAATAATAATAATAATAATAATAATAATAATAATAATAATAATAATAATAATAATAATAATAATAATAATAATAATAATAATAATAATAATAATAATAATAATAATAATAATAATAATAATAATAATAATAATAATAATAATAATAATAATAATAATAATAATAATAATAATAATAATAATAATAATAATAATAATAATAATAATAATAATAATAATAATAATAATAATAATAATAATAATAATAATAATAATTAAAAGTCGCATAAATTTAACGCGTTATTTCTACAAATTAAAAAAAAATTAAATTTCTTTAAAACTAATTAATTTCGACATACATTCGGATAACTTGTTCTCTATATTATACGGAATTACATTCGATATTTAGGTAGTCATTACATTATAGGATAATGTTTTAAAATCGATTTCGAAAATTGAAACATCGCAACGCTAATTTATTTAGTAAACAAGAAAAATCGAATTCGGCAATTGTTCAATTTAAAATCATAGGGAAACAGTTTGTTAAAAATATATATAATTTCTAAAACTATATAATTGTAATATATTTATTACATTAAAAATGGATTGTATTACATGTAATTTAGAAATTAATAACGAAAATTATATATCATGTTTATGTGGTAATAAATACCATTATAAAGCATATAAAGCAAAAATAATGAAAACAAATTGGTCTAATAAATCACCACCAAAATATGCTATTCAGTTATTTAGATCACCAAATTTTACATTTAAATGTAATACATGTATAAATAATAATAATGATAATACACCAATAAATCAACCTAGTTTAAATAACTCATTACCATCGTCTACTATTATTGATAATAGTAATATTAATACTTTAATAAATAGCACAGAAACAAAATTAAATATGTTACTATCAAAAATCACTGAAATAAGTGATATGATTGTTGTTAAAAAATCATACGCTAATGTAACCGCTAATGTAACTTCTACTGTAACCAATTCTGATACCTTTACTGACAATTTGGTAAAATCAGTAAATATTATTAAAAATAATATAGATAGCAATAATGAAATAATTATTCACAATATAAATATTCCTAATAATGATAAAACTAATTTCTTTAAATACTTAGTAAATATTATTTGTAAAACAGTAAATATTAATAAATCGTGTGTATTATCAATAGTTCAATTATCATTTAATAAATTAAAATTAATTTTAGATAATGTGGTCTCAAAAAAAATTATTTTATCAAATGTTAACCGATTATGTAAATTACGAGATCTACAAAATTCATTCATTAGAACATCTCTAGATGAAATATCACTAGAACGACATCAGATATTATACCATGTAGTTAAAAATAAATTAATTAAAAGTAAAAAAATTATCAAATGTATTTATAATTCTAGAAGTAGTTCCTATGAACTAAGATATATTATAAATAATAAAATTGACTGGAATATGTCAATTGGTGAAGATAATTTTAGTGTATGGAAATTGTCTTATATTACTTATAAAAATTCCATTATTAATAAAAATAAAAATAAAAATACAGGTTCTAGATGACTAACCGGCAATAAAGATGAAAATATTAAAAATAACAATTTAAATATATATTACGCTAATGCTCGTAGTATTAGAAATAAAATGAATTTTTTGGAATTTTTACTTTCATCTAATAAATATGACATTATATGTTTAGTTGAAACATTCTTAACGGTAGATGATAGAGATTCTCTATATTTAATCGGTGGAAAAAATTATACACTATTTAGATACGATAAATTAATTCATAGAGGAGGTGTTGCGATATTTTGTAAATCTAGTTTATGTCCTGTAAGAAATTTTATTTCACACATAGATGTTCAATATATACATTTAAAAATTAATTCAAAAATTCCATTTAATATTATATGTGTCTATAGACCTCCAAATTGTAATGATGTTTCTCATGAACAGATATGTAAATTATTTGATATAACCCAACAAAATTATAATTCATCTATAATTATAGGAGATTTTAATTTACCAAATTTTAATTGGAAAGAATATACATTTCCTAGTTACCCAAAAAGTTATGCATTACTTTACGATTCGATTATTAAAAATTCATTTTCACAATTAATAAATAAGCCAACTCGTAATAATAATATAATTGATTTACTTTTTACTAATGAAAAACAATTACTATCTAATATAAATATTGGAGACTATTTCGGATTATACAAAAATATAAGTGACCACTATTCTGTTTCATTTAATGTAAATATTGAAAAATACCCATGTAAACAGATTTTAAAATCAAACAATTTTGATTTCAATAATGCTAATATAAAATTGATTAAATATCATCTTTCTAGATTTAATTGGGAATATCTAAATTCAAATGATTATAATATCGATCAAAAAGTAGAATATTTTAATAAGGTTCTAAATAAATTATTTATATCACATATTCCTAATATAAATAATACAATAAAACAGGTACTTCCGAAGAATATAATGAAATTGAAGAAGCAAGTAAAAAAATTATTTCGAAAATCTAAAACTAATTTACAATATAAATATAATTGGATAGAAGCAAAAAAAAAATTATCCAAGGAATTAGAATCTTTAAATTTTAAGAGAGAGATTAATGCAATTAATTCAAAAAATAAATTAAAGTTTTATAAATTTATGAAAAAAAGACAACATTTAAAATCTGGAGTATCTCCTCTAATTGATATATCAAATAATAATATTTTATTTTCAGATCTCGACAAAGCAAATACGTTAAATTCATATTTTAGTTCAATTCAACAAAATGATAATGGAAATTTACCCGAATTTTATAACTTAACTAAACACAAATTTGATAATATTGATTTAAATCTTGAAATAATTAAAATATTTTTAAATAGATTAAAAATTACACATACTTTCGGAACTGATGGGATACCATCTTCTATGTTAAAATTATTATCTAATGAATTATGTAGGCCTTTATATATTATTTTTAATTCATCTTTATTATCGGGTAATATACCGAAAATTTGGAAAAAATCTATAATCACACCAATTTTTAAAAAGGGTGAACCATCAAATTCAAATAACTATAGGCCTATTTCAATAACATGTGTAATGTGTAGAGTATTAGAACGTATTATTTCTAAACAATTAATTTTTTATTTAAAATCTAATAATTTATTAACAAAATATCAATATGGTTTTATAAGTGGAAAATCCACAGAATTACAATTAACTAAATGTTTAAAATTTTGGTATAATGAATTGAATAATAAAAAATGTGTAGATATAATATATATTGATTTTGCAAAAGCTTTTGATGTTGTTTCTCATGAAAAACTACTATTTAAATTAAAATCATACGGTATATCTAATAAAATAATAAAATGGTTTTATAATTTTTTATCGAATAGATCTCAAATTACACGGGTTGAAAATTCTTTTTCAAATAGTTCTATTGTAAAATCTGGAGTACCACAAGGATCGGTTTTAGGTCCAATTTTATTTTTATTATATATTAATGATCTTCCTAGTATATTCTCTTCAAAAATTCATATTGATTTATTTGCCGATGATACAAAAATATATTTTTCATACGCATCTGAGAGTGAAAGATTTCTTTTACAAAATAATTTAAATTTATTTTCACAATGGGTAAATAAATGGCAATTAAATATTTCATTATCAAAATGTGCAGTTATGACTTTAGGGAAGGTTACTCCATCAACATATTTTATAAATAATATTCAATTAGAAAACGTTACTTTTTATAAAGATTTAGGAATAATATTTGAAAATAACCTTTTATTTAATAAACATATTGATTATATTTGTAAAAAAGCTTATTTTTCTTTGAATTCAATTTTTAGATGCATTACTACAAAATCCCCTAGAGCATTATTAAATGCATATAAAATTTATTGCAGACCAATTTTAGAATATGCATCCATAATTTGGTCACCTTTTTCAAAGGTTAGTAAATTTCGTAGTCTCATAGACCAAATTGAAAGAGTGCAAAGATTATTTACTAGACGATTAATTACAAGATGCGTAGGATATACAAATTCATCAAATATTAATTATAAAACATATATAGAGAGATTGGTATATTTTAAATTAGAATCACTTGAACTTAGAAGGTTAAAAATAGATCTAACTACAATTTTTAAAATTTCAAATAATTATACAGATATAAATATATCTGATATTCTTAACATTTCGAATAATTGTAGAACTAGAGGTAATTGTAAAAAATTAAATGTAATACATAATTATGATAATACAATTAAAAATATAATTAATAATAGATCAGTTAATATATGGAATTCATTAAATAATGATATAATAAAATCTGTATCTGTTTCATCTTTTAAAAATAAAATAAACAAAATCTGTTTCGACAAAATACTTTTTTTTAACAGAAATTTATAATTTTATATTGATTTATGTTTCATTTTGTATCTAGATTATTGCATTATCTCTTCTGGTTTTTTTAATGTGTTTTTGTTATAGAAAATTTAGGTTTTTATATATATATTTCAAATATATTATAATATAAAATTAATAATTCATTATTATTACAGATAAAGTGGGAAGTATTATTTTATTTTTGTTTGTTCTGTATTATATTTTGTTATAAATTTATTTTTGTTATAGAAAATTCGGATTTTTTATATCTATATTTCAAATATACTATAATATAAAATTAATAATTCATTATTATTACAGATAAAGTGTGAAGTATTATTTTACTTTTGTTTGTTCGGTATTATATGTTTGTTTTATATATATTTTGTAAATATGTTTCAAATGTATTATATTACTAAAATACAATATTAATAATTTTCTATTATTTCAGATTATAGTGATAAGTATTATATTATTTTGTTTCGTAATATTATTGGTATGTTTTGTTATTAACTGTTTTTGTATAGATATATTGGTTTATTTTATTTATAACTTGTTCTGTTTTTATATATATATATATGTTTCAAATTTATTATACAATTAAAATATAAATATAAATTAATAAAGTACCTACTATTATTACAGATTTTGGTAAGTATTACATTATTTGTTTGTTTCATTCTAGTATTGGTTTATTTGATTTTTAATATGTTCTGTTTATAATATATTTAAAATTTAACATTTAAAATTTAACATTTAAAATTTAACATTTAAATATTAAATTATATAACTAATAATTTATTACTAAAACAGGGTACAAGATGAAGAATTCTATAAAGTTAAAGTAGAAATTGAATATTTCGATGCCACTTACAAAATAATGTATTTTATTTCTATTTTCGATTATTTTTACGCTATCTTTTATTTCTATTTTGATCATTTTTCGTTTATTTTTACTATATGATTTATTTCTACTTTCGATTGTTTTTCGTTTATTTTTACGGTAACTGTAAAACGTTTTAATTTCCTTAATTTTTTAATTTCGTATTATTCTTTATTTATTTCTATAACGTATGTTATCGTTAGCAAATATTTATACTTTATACTTTCGATTATATTTTCGGCTATGTATTTGCTTAAATAAATTATCAATCAATCAATAATAATAATAATAATAATAATAATAATAATAATAATAATAATAATAATAATAATAATAATAATAATAATAATAATAATAATAATAATAATAATAATAATAATAATAATAATAATAATAATAATAATAATAATAATAATAATAATAATAATAATAATAATAATAATAATAATAATAATAATAATAATAATAATAATAATAATAATAATAATAATAATAATAATAATAATAATAATAATAATAATAATAATAATATTTGAAAATAACCTTTTATTTAATAAACATATTGATTATATTTGTAAAAAAGCTTATTTTTATCTGAATTCAATTTTTAGATGCATTACTACAAAATCCCCTAGAGCATTATTAAATGCATATAAAATTTATTGCAGACCAATTTTAGAATATGCATCCATAATTTGGTCACCTTTTTCAAAGGTTAGTAAATTTCGTAGTCACATAGATCAAATTTAAAGGGTGCAAAGATTATTTACTAGACGATTAATTACAAGATGCGTAGGATATACAAATTCATCAAATATTAATTATAAAACATATATAGAGAGATTGGTATATTTTAAATTAGAATCACTTGAACTTAGAAGATTAAAAATAGATCTAACTACAATTTTTAAAATTTCAAATAATTATACAGATATAAATATATCTGATATTCTTAACATTTCAAATAATTGTAGAACTAGAGGTAATTGTAAAAAATTAAATGTAATACATAATTATGATAATACAATTAAAAATATAATTAATAATAGATCAGTTAATTTATGGAATTCATTAAATAATGATATAATAAAATCTGTATCTGTTTCATCTTTTAAAAATAAAATAAACAAAATCTGTTTTGACAAACAACTTTTTTTTAACAGAAATTTATAATTTTATATTGATTTATGTTTCATTTTGTATCTTAATTATTGCATTATCTCTTCTGGTTTTTTTTTTAATGTGTTTTTGTTATAGAAAATTTGGGTTTTTTATATCTATATTTCAAATATACTATAATATAAAATTAATAATTCATTATTATTACAGATAAAGTGGGAAGTATTATTTTATTTTTGTTTGTTCGGTATTATATGTTTGTTTTATATATATATTTTGTAAATATGTTTCAAATGTATTATATTACTAAACTACAATATTAATAATTTTCTATTATTTCAGATTATAGTGATAAGTATTATATTGTTTGTTTCGTAATATTATTGGTATATTTTGTTATTAACTGTTTTGTATAGGTATAATGGTTTATTTTATTTGTAACTTGTTTTGTTTATATATATATATATATATGTTTCAAATTTATTATAGGTACCTACTTACAATTAAAATATAAAATTAATAATGTACTACCTACTATTATTACAGATTTTGGTAAGTATTACATTATTTGTTTGTTTCATTCTAGTATTTGTTTTATTCTATTGGTTTAATTGATTTTAAACATGTTCTGTTTATAATATATTTAAAATTTAACATTTAAATATTAAACTATATAACTAATAATTTATTAATAAAACAGGGTACAAAGATAAGAAGATTTCTACAAAGTTAAAGTAGAAATTGAATATTTCGATGCCACTTACAAAATAATGTATTCTATTTCTATTTTCGATTATTTTTACGCTATCTTTTATTTCTATTTTGATCATTTTTCGTTTATGTTTACTATATGATTTATTTCTACTTTCGATTGTTTTTCGTTTATTTTTACGGTAACTGTAAAACGTTTTAATTTCTTTAATTTTTTAATTTCGTATTATTCTTTGTTTATTTCTATAACGTATGTTATCGTTAGCAAATATCTATACTTTATACTTTCGATTATATTTTCGGCTATGTATTTGCTTAAATAAATTATCAATCAATCAATAATAATAATAATAATAATAATAATAATAATAATAATAATAATAATAATAATAATAATAATAATAATAATAATAATAATAATAATAATAATAATAATAATAATAATAATAATAATAATAATAATAATAATAATAATAATAATAATAATAATAATAATAATAATAATAATAATAATAATAATAATAATAATTTTTGTATAGGTATATTGGTTTATTTTATTTGTAACTTGTTCTGTTTGAATATATATATATATGTTTCAAATGTATTATACAATTAAAATATAAAATTAATAAAGTACTACCTATTATTATTAAAGATTTTGGTAAGTATTACATTATTTGTTTGTTTCATTCTAGTATTGGTTTAATTGATTTTAAACATGTTCTGTTTATAATTTATTTAAAATTTATCATTTAAATATTAAACTATATAACTAATAATTTATTAATAACACAGGTTACAAAGATAAGAAGAATTCTATAAAGTTAAAGTAGAAATTGAATATTTCGATGCCACTTATAAAATAATGTATTTTATTTCTATTTTCGATTATTTTTACGCTATATTTTATTTCTATTTTGATCATTTTTCGTTTATTTTTACTATATGATTTATTTCTACTTTCGATTGTTTTTCGTTTATTTTTACGGTAACTGTAAAACGTTTTAATTTCTTTAATTTTTTAATTTCGTATTATTCTTTGTTTATTTCTATAACGCCACTTATAAAATAATGTATTTTATTTCTATTTTCGATTATTTTTACGCTATATTTTATTTCTATTTTGATCATTTTTCGTTTATTTTTACTATATGATTTATTTCTACTTTCGATTGTTTTTCGTTTATTTTTACGGTCACTGTAAAACGTTTTAATTTCTTTAATTTTTTAATTTCGTATTATTCTTTGTTTATTTCTATAACGTATGTTATCGTTAGCAAATATCTATACTTTATACTTTCGATTATATTATCGGCTATGTATTTGCTTAAATAAATTATCAATCAATAATAATAATAATAATAATAATAATAATAATAATAATAATAATAATAATAATAATAATAATAATAATAATAATAATAATAATAATAATAATAATAATAATAATAATAATAATAATAATAATAATAATAATAATAATAATAATAATAATAATAATAATAATAATAATAATAATAATAATAATAATAATAATAATAATAATAATAATAATAATAATAATAATAATAATAATAATAATAATAATAATAATAATAATAATAATAATAATAATAATAATAATAATAATAATAATAATAATAATAATAATAATAATAATAATAATAATAATAATAATAATAATAATAATAATAATAATAATAATAATAATAATAATAATAATAATAATAATAATAATAATAATAATAATAATAATAATAATAATAATAATAATAATAATAATAATAATAATAATAATAATAATAATAATAATAATAATAATAATAATAATAATAATAATAATAATAATAATAATAATAATAATAATAATAATAATAATAATAATAATAATAATAATAATAATAATAATAATAATAATAATAATAATAATAATAATAATAATAATAATAATAATAATAATAATAATAATAATAATAATAATAATAATAATAATAATAATAATAATAATAATAATAATAATAATAATAATAATAATAATAATAATAATAATAATAATAATAATAATAATAATAATAATAATAATAATAATAATAATAATAATAATAATAATAATAATAATAATAATAATAATAATAATAATAATAATAATAATAATAATAATAATAATAATAATAATAATAATAATAATAATAATAATAATAATAATAATAATAATAATAATAATAATAATAATAATAATAATAATAATAATAATAATAATAATAATAATAATAATAATAATAATAATAATAATAATAATAATAATAATAATAATAATAATAATAATAATAATAATAATAATAATAATAATAATAATAATAATAATAATAATAATAATAATAATAATAATAATAATAATAATAATAATAATAATAATAATAATAATAATAATAATAATAATAATAATAATAATAATAATAATAATAATAATAATAATAATAATAATAATAATAATAATAATAATAATAATAATAATAATAATAATAATAATAATAATAATAATAATAATAATAATAATAATAATAATAATAATAATAATAATAATAATAATAATAATAATAATAATAATAATAATACAACGCTTAGCAACCACGTATTGAGACGTATTAATTTAATGCATTATTATTATAGAAATATGGTTTGTTATTGATATATACATAAATAACTATATTACTTTGAATATTAATTAATTATTAATTCTAATTAATTTCAGTTATATGTTTGGATAACCGTGTATCTATTATATAAGATATAAATATATCAAAAAGTATATAAATAAGAACTGCTATTAATGTAATGGTAAATATAATAAGGTATTTTGTATTTCACAATATTTAAATCTATATGACAATTGTATACAATTATTATTTAATAAAATATAATATTCTAGTTTTACTTTTTAATAATAACTTTTTTTAAATAATTATAAAAATATTATTAATTAAAATAAAACGTAATCCTATACACAATATTATATATATATATATGGAAATTAAATTGTTATATATATTATAAAAATATTATAATATAATTAATATTAACCAAGATATTTTAATTATTGCAACCTATGTGATTTTCCTAATACCGACCCCCTAAATTACCTTCATACCGACCCCATGTGATTTATAATATCCAATCAAAATATAGTTAACTTTACAATTATTTGTAATTTATGTGTCTATCTATTTAACCTGTCAATATATATATATATCACTCTAGTGTATTTTATAATCGTCAATAACACTATACAATTATTCTTTAGTATATGTAGTCATATTCATAGTCAGTTCATTTAAAGTTTAATATAGAAATATAATATTCAATTATAAATGTATTAAGAATATTAAAACTTAAATTTAATGAATTATAAATTACGTGCTTTTTGATATTTATGTAATCTATTTTTGATACTATAATACCATAGTTATATCCACCACATGTATTTTATCAGTCAGTAATCAGATAAGAATGTCGGTATTATACACATATATCCAATTACCGACACTCCATGTTTATTATTTTAATATAATTATATCTACAATTTAAAATTAAAAAATTATATTTCTATAATATTACCTTAATTACAAAATATCAAAAACATATATTGAATATTGAATAAATTATTACAAATAATTCAAATGTATGGTAATTTTATGATGTTCACATACTTTCAATAAAAATAAAGGATACCTTTTTAAAAGTTATTTAGTAAATAAGAAAATAACAAAATTGAAATATATAAACATAGATCAAAATTATACTTAATTAGATTTTAACATAGCTCTAAACTTTAAAAATTCCAATTCGGAATTGCTCAATTTAAAATCGTCGAACAGTTTGTTAATAATATATATATATATATATATATATATATATATCTATATATTTAATAGTAATATGTTTATCACATTAAATATGGATTGTAGCACATGTAACTTAAGAATTACTAACAAAATTATATAATATGTTCATTTGGTAATATTATGAACAAAAATTGATCAAGTCACCACTAAAATATTCTATTCAGTTGTTTGGATAACATAATTTTATATTTAAATGCAATACATACATGTATCAATAATAATAATGATAAGGATTAGTACACTAATAATATATATATATATATATATATATATATATATATTTAGAACATATTATTTCTAAATAATAATTTCTAATCAAATAATTTATTAACAAAAAAATAAATATGGTTTAATAAGTAAAAATCAACAACATTAGCAAAATGTTTAAACTTGTTGGTATAATTCAATGAATTCGTCATAATATATTGATTTTTTTAAATTATTTTATTAGTTTCTCCTAAATAAAATATTGTATACTATAGTTATTACTATAGCTATAGATGATAATCATACGGTATTGCTAATGAAATAATCAAATAGTTTTAAAATGTGTATAAAATAGATCTCAAATTACATGAATTGAAAATTATTCAGTTCTATTGTCAAATTTGGAATAGCACAATTACAGTATATTGATTTATTTTCAGATGATAACAAAATATAATTTCCTCACAGATTTGATAAAATATTTAGAATATGCATACATAATGTGGACATCTCATGCTAATAAACCAAATTGAAAGTGTGCATATGTTAAACACAAGATGTGTAGGATTTATAAATTCATCGTAAATTAATTATTAATATATATAGAGATTGTAATATTTTAAATTATCATCATTTGAACATAGAATATTGAAAATAGATCTAACCAAAAAAAAATATCGATAAAAATATTTCAAATAGTTATACAGATATAATGATATTGAATAAGATATACGGAATACAATGCAAACTATAATTACTAATAGATACGTTAAGAAATGGAATTCCCTAGATAATAATATAATACAATTATATCTGTTTATATTATAAAAATAAAATTAACAAAAGCATTATTGAAAAACATTATTTTTGACAACAATGTATAATTTAATATTAATTTATATTTCATTATGATAATCGTGGTATAAATAATTATATTATTATAATATCCAATAAATATAGTAGATATATATAAATATAATTAAATTAAAATTAATAACAACATGCATGAAATTTATTGTTTATTGAATTTATGTTTTAATAGTAATATTAAATTTAAATTTAACTTTATAGTAATTATATTAAAATAGTGTATATTATTATTTAATATTTATTTATTAATCAGTATGTATATAATCAACTGGAATCACGAATCCTAAATCTATATCAATGATACATAAATAAATTATGGCTTATTTTTAAGTAAAATACGGATCTATTTTGATTGGATATTATAAATCACAGGGGGTCGGTATTATGGTCTTTTAGGGGGACGGTAATAGGAAAAGCATATTGGTTGCTATAATTAAGATATATTGGTTAATATTTATTCAAATTAAATTATTTTTATAATATTTATAAACATTTTATTGATCCACAATATTATGCATACAATTAAGTTTTCTTTTAATTAATAAAGTATTTACAATGATTTAAAAAAAGTTATTATTCAAATATTTCAAAAGTAAAAACAGAATATTATATTTTATCAAATAACAATTATAGGATTAAATATTTCTAAAACAAAATACTTATTCATAGTTATCATTAAATTACTAACATTTCATGTATATATGATTTTTTGATATCTCTTATAGTTACTGAGATACGAGAGGGGTCGGTATTATGAGGGGTCGGTAATAGGGGACTTTCCCTTAATGTATTATATAAGATAATCTCAATCGAATTATTATAAATAAAGGACAATTTATTATTTTAAATATATTATTCATATATTATTCGTATTAATAATTCGGTTATCTTTGAAATGGACAACCGGTGTTAATCTTAATATAAATTTAAAGAGTAAACTCTAATGAGTTTATCTGTATGTATGTATCCATACCATATACCATACCTATAAAGGTATATTTATTAGAAAGCCAATCTTAATTATAATTTAGAAAAGTTATATCACAATATTTTAATCTTAAAGTTAAAATAATGAATTATTTTAATAATCTTAAAGTTTTCGAAGATATTATTATCATATTTAAAAAAATTAAACATATTACAGATTATATCTTATGTTTATTTCAAATAATATAAAACTAAAGATAATTGTAGAAATTAAATAAATGACATTAATTACTTAATGACAATAACATGGCAACATAATTAAAAATATGTTTGTAAATATATAAAATACATGCTATATCATGATATATTATGCATAAGAGGTG